>JACCGJ010013533.1:0-43002 GCA_013407085.1 Atriophallophorus winterbourni
TGGTTCTCGAGCAATTCAGCGATACTCAACTACGGAAAGATTGACGTTCCTAAATTCAATTGCATAACTCTCCTGCTAAATAAATTCATTTAAACGTATTCTGCATTCTTCAAAAGTTATCAAACAGGGGATTAAATGACTGACGATTAATTGACTGGGGATGAAGTGACTTGGGGGTTAAATGTCTGGAGATCAAATGTTTGGTGATTAAGTGTCGGCGATTAAGTGTCTGAAGATTGTCTGACGATTAAGTGATCAAACACTACATGAAAGATTGAAGCGTCACCTATCACTCTATGAAATTGTGATCAACGAATGCAGCGATAAATGAAAATCACAACAATAACTGCCACACAAACAGGACGACATAAAGGTAAATAACATAGGTGAATGGGTACAAAATCTATAAAGGTTCACACTGTGAACATACAGATTCATGCGTAAGGCGCACCGGAATATAAGGCTCACTGCCGATTTTTCGTACAAATTAGTGTTTTTATGTGCGCCTTATAGTCCGAAAAATACGGTAATCACGGATATAATGGAATCAAGTTCATTTATCTCGATGAAAACGGGCAATCAATAAAAGAGCATGGAAATAGAAGGATCGTCTGTTTGTGGATTGTACTCTTGAGAAAACAAGTGAATTATGGCGACTTGCATAGGGCGTGAAGCACATGTAACGGAAGAACACAATTGTGTACACAGTAAACGGAGGATATCGCAAAATCTGATCGATAGCCTTTCAATGCCATTCAGCACTACTACGGGTGTAAGACAAGGCTGTTCAATCTTGTTCAACTTCGCCATCGAGGACGTCCTCCGGATTGCTCTTGGTGGTTTCACCACAGGTGGCGTTGAGCTCCTGCCAGGTGGGCTTGTCATGGACTTGGATTATGCTGATGATATTGCCCAACTGGGCGAAGACCCAACATTTATCCAGTAAGCCTCGGATATGATGGCAATGGAGGCATCTAATTATGAGCTCTTCTTCTCATCAAGCAAGTTTAAAGTGCTCCTTCAGGACTGATCAGGTGAACTGCCAAATTTTGCTATAAATGAACTTGGTCTCGATCATGCTGAGCAGTTCAACTACCTAGGAAGTCTGGTGGTCGGATAGAGAAGGAAATCACGTCCATAATGGCTAAGGCATAAATGCATATCTCTGTGCATTGCGCAAGATACGCCGGCAATTAACTGCAGGCGGATACACCTGAGTCTCAATGCCACTTTCTATTGAATCTGTTGGGGACTGGACAACCTGAGAGAATCTTTGAATGGATCCAGGCAGGTGATTTCATACCAAAAGAAAGTGTTAGTTTACATGCGACGTACGCAGATGCACCTCTCAGCTGCAGATTACGCCGCCAGTGTGCAATTGACGCCGATGAGACGATCAGACGCGGTATTAAACCTTATAACGAACGGCTACATGGCTGTCGAAATTGCCAAGGCAAGTTGACTGGCGGGCAATACGGTGGATGGGGCAGAAATCTTCACAATCTAGTGCTCGGCACCGATGCGAAAGTAAATAGTTGTTATTCACCGTATACCTACTAGTTAATTAGATTTTTGTTTTTCTTCAAAAATAGCCTTAGCCCCGTTAGTTATGTACATTTACGTATGTGGGCAGCTGTGTCAACTGACCTTGACCGTGTTCACTTGTATTAGATTGACGTGAATACACACTGTGTGGAAAATTGACCACTGATCCTGGTCATTCCCACGAGACGTGACACACTGCAGGCGTACTATAGGCCGTTTAGCGGTAAGGTCAAATAGGTGGTGGTGGGTTGACTACTACTTAATCATGTTCCCTGTCCTGACTAACACCCTTGGTCTGACAAAGCTTCTGTGTCAGAAGTGAAACGTTACCCAGAAACTATTTAGTAATTCGGAAAGCTGTAGAGCATGACACCATCATGCGCTTGTGACGGTCGACATCGACCGAAGGTTACCAACAACAACAACATGCAAGGAAGACATTTACCTATGGATGCCAACGAAGGAACATACATACAGTCATGAACGTTTTGATGGAAACTCTATCCAATGAATATATAGGAAATTGAAAATGCGATAAGAACGAAGACGCAAAGAACAAACATGCAAAATCCGTACAATCTTCCATCCAATATGGAATCCAGAAACTTGAGCAAATGCATAAAAATAGTACACTGTGCCTTTGTATATGTTCAATAGTTTCGGAAACTTTTCAAGCTCCGTTTAATTAGGAATTCATTGCACCAGTTTGTATGACACTTAAACACTTGATGCAATGCAGTCTATGATGATGACGACATGAGCACGATTAGCGATGAAAGTGGCAATAAGCTCCTTGTCAACTCGACCACTATGGGTTCAATCGCTAAAGGGAACATGCACACTGATGTAAACACGAGAGGAACACTGAGGACGCTCACGAATGTTTAGAGCCAGTGAGTCTAAAAATGTCTACTAATAATCAAAATCTGACTTCAAATAAAAACTACCATCATGCTGTTATTGGAATGTTGCAAAAATATTCCAAACAGTTACCAGTGCTACATTGCACCAACTGTGGGACTTAGATTAGTCCCCACGTAAAGGCTAAATTTCAATTTGCAAATGAGAATTTATTCCCGAAACCACAAACCATTTGTACATATTCAACACACTCATTAATAACAACATACTCTTTGTTCACGCGCGATCTTTGTTCTTCTGTGGTTGTCTCTGAGACAAAATTGTATGTGGATATAACTGGAACCCACGCAGTCTCAAGATCTATTCCTCAATATGCACTACAGAACCACGTCATTCTTGTTATTAACGAAAAAGCATTGCTATTGAATTTATTCCCGGATTTCCAGTATTAAGTTAATCATTTGCTTTTATATAATGGTTTAGTACCGTATGTTCAATAAACAAATCGTCTTGTACTCATAATTTTCAGAAACGTTGGCGGACGATTATAGTACGTGAGAGTCAAAAACGAAATATCCGAGTCGATTAAAGTTGCCCGTGGTGTCCCACAAGGATCAGTCCTCGGACCGCTTTTGTTTTTAATATATATAAACGACTTGCCTACTGTATTACAGTCGTCCGTGCTTATTTTCGCTGATGACGCAAAGCTTTGGCGCAAGATAGACTCCACAGACGACACGCAGAACCTGCAACGGGATCTCGATATGATTCACACTTGGTCCATAGACAACGAAATGCCCCTGAATGCTTCGAAATGCAGCCTATTGTCTCTCAACAGCAAGTCGAGCAAAGAATATTATCTTGGTCGCACTGTTATTAAACCCGCCTCCTCCGAAAAAGATTTAGGTGTGATTATCCAATCAGACTTAGGAAACTCAATGCAATGTCGACTGGCTGCCTGCAAAGCTGAAAACAACTTGGGTCTCCTTAAAAGAGTCCTAGGTTCGTTTGACCCCAATATTGCCTGCAAATTGATTTCAACGTACATCCGTCCTCATGTTGAATATGCTATACCGGCATGGGATCCTTGGTTGAAAAAAGATATTCTGCTATTAGAAACTCCACAGCGCAGAGCGACAAAACTCGTCCTGGGACTATCAAATTATCCATACGAAACGCGACTTAAATTATTGAATTTGCATTCGGCTGAATACAGACGGAAACGAGGAGCACTTACATTCATTTGGACAGTGCTTAATCAAACAAATCATCCTTGCGGTCATTTGTTTCATCTTTCCCATAACACACATCTGCGAGGTCACCAATTAAAACTTTACCAACAGCATAGCAGGTTGAACTGCCGCAAATATGCATTTTCCGTTCGCAATGTGCAACTGTGGAACAGTTTACCTACTCATGTGGTACAATCTGGAACTGTTGAAGTTTTCAAAAAATCACTAGATATCCACATGGAAAAGTATGTTTTTATGTTTGACAATAATCTAACAATATTTTGATATTTTTTACCATCCGACCCGATGTACATTTTTGTGGGTCTTGTAAAGCATAGCTTTTTACCTGCATATAATCTATGAATAACTCTATGAATGAATCTCTAGCCCCGTCGAAGTCACTTCTAGTGGTCGTGCCTTAAGGATGTTGTCCGTAACAGTACTAAACAATCAGGTCAATCGTTCTATGATCAATATGTGCGAAAGACGAGTAGCATGATAAATGATTCGAATAATGGTGAAAACCTCGATGGAATCGATGCTCCTCCATCTTTTTCCAATATCGAAGTTACCAATTCATTAACTTTTACAAACAGATGTGTTACTGTTACCTACGTGAGTCAAACACACAGACAGACTATTAATTTTGATTCTTCTCATGTACCCCTTCTTGATTTTCCCACTATACCTCCCTCATGTTTATTACGTCAGGTTTACAGACCGACCCAGGGAACTAGTCAAGGCTACATTTTTCCAATCGAATAATGAGCAGACGTCATTTGTAGCACACAGGGGGACGATGTTATGCTGGAGCCAAAATACTTATCTGAAGAAAAATGTTGATAAAAGAGGACGGGCTTAGGCTAAGAAAAAGGTGACTAGCGGTGCTGAGATCGAAGAATCGGATGAAACAGAAAATGTATGCAGACACATGTACGATAACATCCGAGGAGTGTGAAGAAGAAGCAATCGTTCCCGTTCTTCAAGTCTGTTTTCAGAGTAGAGTAGAGACTAGAAGTGATCTACCCATCTTTCCATCTTAGTTTTGTTGGCGATCGGGTTACCAGCTACAGACTTATTGGGAGCCGTTTAAAGTTTGTTTGGAAAATGGCTCTCTTGATCCTGTCAAAAATGCCGTGGAAATGTTCTGTATCCGGAGATTTTTGGATACTGAGTCTAATTTCACTATAATAGTCATTTACACATCGTCATGCGCCTGTTGGATCTTATTTCTAACTGTTTTTAGAAGTCGCAAGGTTTCATCTGTTGCACAACTTTGAACTTCAAGAACGCTGACCGTTTCTCTTTCAACACAGCAGTCATCTCAGAGGCTTTTAATTCGAACCAGTTGCTTTCTTTAGAACCTAAGTGGATAGTGCGACTTGGCATGTGCATCTTTTTACGGATTTTCAGTTTTCTGAAACCGATTCGGTTGGCATTGTCTCGTTGAACTCGGATGTGAAGGCTTTCGCAATTCACAAAGCTAGATTAGGTTCGCATATACGAGTGACGCCTAATATTTGTTTAGCAGACAATTTTGCGCGGTGATCCCTAGTGTCTGAATACCTTAGTCTTTCACAAACGAGTGAATCGTAAGTGTCAAGGTCTGCGTTTCGATATGATCTGGTGATGAGTACGCTTCCTATATTAGTGCGTCTAAGAAGAATAAGATCAAGCTGATGTCAATGCTTAGAGCGAGGATGTTTTCAATACAATCTATGCTGTGGTTTTGTTTGAAAGTAAGTGTTACTGACACAAAGACTAAAATGTGTGCCCATTTCTAAAAGGCGTTGTCCTTTTTCATTGGTTTTATCTACTGCGAACTTTCTCAGACAAATTTCCCAAGATTCGTAATCCGCACCAACTCTGGTATTGAAATCACCCAATACCACTAAACAGTTTTTATGTGTAACGTTTTAGATTATTGTTGTGAGGGTATTATAAAATGCGTCTTTTACAGCAGGCGTTGCAAAGAGCGCTTGTTCACAAACGTTGAACAACGTAACGGTACCAGTAAAGCACTTCAGATTTAGAGTCCAAATCCGTTCGCTCTCACCGCTGCTTGGTTATGCTGTGTTTAGTTTGCTGTTTCGCATGACAAACCCATCTGCATTCTGACGAGGCTCATCAGAGCCAATACTTTCCTGCAAATGTGTAATCGTTTTCTGTTAGCATTAGTGTCTGGTGATCGCGTCTAATGCAAGGCAGCCACGTCGAACATCAGCCTGTTTATCTCATTGTTGAACACATCTGATTTTCCTACATCTCTGAATTTCGCCATGCAATCATGGGAGCATTGACCTACTTTTCAATGTTTTGGTTTCATAGCTCATCTGTGTTGAATGATAATTCGATTCGCTGGTGCACAAAAATAGTGTCTGCTTGTTTCAATGTCCCCAATCCCCATGCACCCAAATGAGAACGGCACCGTATTGACTGGTGGCAAGCGAGCTTAGGTGGGCGATATCCATCTAATGAGACGTGAAAATCTACCCCAACGTCTGACGCAGCCCAGGCGCTGAGCTTTACGCCATCCAAAAAGAGCTTTTAACAGATATCTGCTGCTTCCAGTGTTATTATCCGCAGAAGCGGAGTGGGTTGTCGTCCCTATTGGTGCGTTGAGATGTTCTCCGTCTACACACCACTAGAACGGAAGCAACAGCTAGGCTGATATGTTTGGAGAACGATGCAGTCGCAGGTGCTAGCAGGACGAAATTGAATATAATCTCGAACAAACAAAAAGTGTTCTACTTAAAACTAAGAAACCAAACTCATAATTGCTTAAACATAAAAACATTGCTTGGTGAAAGCCTCGGCATGACCGATCATCAGAGAGTCGAAAAACATTCCGTTTACTGGGGGACAAAGCAAACAAATTTGCAATCTACGACAAACTGTATTACCAAGAACGGATATCATGCGTTAGAGTTTAACCCAGCAAATTCTCTATCTCATGGTTAACGATCGAGCTACGGTGAAATCAAGAGTTGCTTCTGTGAACACATCAGCTCGACCAACAACATCTGCATAATAAATGGCTGAAGCCTTGGCCACTTTTCATTTATCTGTAGTCAGTCCGACAGAACATGCGATTCACATAACAAATCAATCCATTTCAAACACGGTTACCCTGGGTGAAATAAATGTCACGTCTGAACGCATCCTTCATTCATTATTCAATCCAAAAACCGGAAAGTCGGCTGGTGAAAACAAAATAACACCGCTCACATACTTGTTTCAGCCTTAGGGTTGTATACTTCTGGAACATTCTTCCAGAAGAACTTATATCCTGCAGTACCGTCACTAGTTTTAAGCAGGGTTTGGACCGCAACTGGGGTAAGTTTTTTCCTGAATACTCTCCTTAATTGCTATACAAGCTTAGGTATTTCATCTTTTAGCGTTATCCCGTAAATAAAGTGAGGGCTAGAGTTCTCTGTGTTTTTTTATTTATTATACACGATGCTACTTCAGCTGACCTCTCACCATGCTGGTGAAGAGAAACTGCTTTTTCTTATTCAAGCATCGGCTATAACGCGGTGCTTCCTAAATTTAACCCGGATAATCTCTTGTCTTCGCGATCGGCGAAGATTTCAAATAGACAAAAAGAATAAACGTTTTGGCATTGGTGGGTGCTTCTCTGCAGCTTTTCACCGAAAGAAATTCTGTTAGCCACATACTGTCCTGTGCAAACTGAAATGAACTGAACTGTTTCATCCAACACTGGTAAATGGCGTGATTCTTACAAATTTGAAACGTATAATAATTATTTCTATTGATGAACGAGGAATTCGTTCCGAGGTTTCTAATAGCGCTTCTTCCTCGGCGTTGCATGCTCTATTGTTTTATGGGATGGCAGTTGAGAACTGCGCTAGGTAATCCGAAAGACGTCTCTCTGTAACAAGTTCGATAAGTGGCAGCGCTATGTGCATAGTTTAAAGGTTTGTGGTAGGTGCATTCAGTGAAATATCGTCCTGGGTTAATCTACTTTACTGCGAGGTAATTCACAAGTGGTTCGCGGCCAAATATGTTGTACCTTACTTGCGCTGGTTAAAGCTTTCTGAAAAATAATGAACCTAAAAATCTACACTAACAAATTCTAAGCGGACTGATAAATACGGCAACTTTGTTTGTTAATGAGACGCAATTGTAAAGATGCAATAATTTTGTACTGTGCAGGTAACGGTGCTAAATTGATCTACCACCAAACAGAGCTGCATATTTATATCTAGGTTAGAGGATCCTGAAGTATATTAGCTCACGACGCTTTGTCGGCATTCTGGCCCGTGTTATTCTTCATACATCGTCAAACCAGTTTCGTAAACTAGAGGCTATGTTAATGGTGCCGCGATAAGGAAAATCTGGACTACGGAATGAAATAACTATGTTCTATAACCAATAATCGCTGCACGATTAACAGCAGGTAAATGGCAGCTGTTTCGTCTGTTACAAGTTGGGATTAAGCAGCGAATCGTTGAAACCGTTACATCTATCATAACACGCGCGAACACAAGCTATTCAGAACAAATATGACTGATTAAAAAGGTGCAGTCACCAGAAGTCAAGTTCAAAAATGCGCTCGCACTGAAACCGAACAACCAATGACGAACGAATACGGCGATCAAAGTCACTTGAGCAACTCTCAGGGTAGATTTCACCGTCAACGTTCAAATTAGAATACGCTACTCTCTCGAAATGAGTGTCTCGAATTGGCAACAGATCGATAACTAGCAAATACCGCGACTGTATGGGGACAAAATGGGTGCCAGATTGTACACAACTAGACAGAATCATTGAGCGCAAGAGTTCAGGTTGCAACACCTGCCAGGAGGCAATCAAGCAAAGCGAACATTCCACATTGTTTACGAGCAAGAACAATGAAAGAGGAGCAACACGTTCACTCGCACCACACACCTAGACGGTCTGAGAATACGAAAACAAACAATCGCGAATAAACGTGAAACGGACAACTGAAAGAGATAAACTTTATTGAAGACATGCGCGTGAAGCAATGATATATTTCGGAAGAACGAGCGTTGACAAATAAGCGAGGAGTAGAAAAACAAAAAAACAATGATCATTGTATTGAGTAAAACAGATTGTTGACGGCAGATGGCTGAAATGATGCGCTAGAACAAGATCAAAGTGATTGCGAACAATGGAGGGCGGTGGTTCTGGTTAAGCAGCAGCGACGCGACAACGGACGAGCTGGCCACGGGCAATGGTTACCGGTTTCTCGTCAGTCTTCAACGGAATTGGTGAGGGATCGAGGACTTCGCTAAATTTCCGACAGCGAGCTTGACCTTCGCCTTTGAAACAAAGCGTTAGGAAAACAAATTTCATTGTAAGGAATAGAGGTAATCGATAGCTACAACATAGCATCAGTTAAAGTGTACAATAAAAGTGTATTCTCACAAAAGAGGCACGGAAAACTCACACAAGTACACGTGGGATACTGAGTAGTCAATACGTGGAACCAGGCTTATGCTATAAAGTTGGTAGCAAGCAAACACTAGTTAAGTAATTCCTTGCAGTCAGCAGAAGAGATTCAATGCAGAGCAAACGATAAACCTCAATATGATGGTCCAGGAAAATAACGAGCGAGGGATCTCTTTTGACGGGTTCATCAAAAAACCATCTTCCACGAACATGCAAAGGATGGCATGTTACGACTGCACAGATCTACGTATGATAACGTAACAATCGAAAACATTTCAGTTGTACGTCAGAACTGAAACATAAATTATGTAGAACCTCAGAGAGATGGCACCAAATAAAAATCCATGTTCGATTGCCAACCTTATGCGAGATAACACACAGGACACATGCTACAGTCAACATCTACGAAGACCATCCTAGTGTGCCAGTAGTTAATCTTTTGCAATAAACAAAGATCACACTTCTCATTTATGTTTCAAAGTTTCAGGCCAGGATGATTGTGTGTTACTGGGTCATGCAAACTCATATGAGACCTTCCAAAACATTCCAATCATAAATCGATACAGCCAAAGGGAAGCACAAAAGAATGCGCATACACCGTGGATACAAAAGAACCTGCTTGAAATAGACATTCCGTTGAACAATGCTGCATTGTGTATCACGTTGTTGTTGTACGCGGTCAACAACCCAGAGAAAACGAACACCAAAACAACCCGCTTACGCCTATGCGGCGTCTCTCATTCACACTAACGGCTATACTGCTGATTGCTCTTACGCAACACACAATGGCACATACCAATTGCATCACATCCAACAGGTATGATGAACAAAACAAATTGTTAAAAATAGATTCCATCAAAACAACTTGACTGAAATGAAATAGATGAGGAAACACTATCAGCGGTGCCACAAAAGACTAGCCAGCTCGTACGAATATCAAGTGATCAATAGAAGCTGCCGAATTGTGGCTAAAGGCCGAAAGAAGCAAGGGACATCTTCCGAGTATGTCTGCTTGACCGACTGAATTGAAAAATATCTAAAAATTGGAGCTTTACAATCATCCTGATCATCACAAGTCAATCGAGACCAAGCCGCATATCCCGTTCTACCATCCATTGCGACAATTGCACAGACTTCGAGAGCACTTGATCCAACATTAACAATACTACATTAACCGCTAAGGTCAATTGTTACAACGCTTACTACCTTTACCTACGAATGCGATAACATAAGAGGACGTCAATTGGTCAAACACGTTTATTACGCAACTGGAGCTGGAGCACTGAGGCCCAAAACCGACAGCTTGTGCATGTACGTTCTTCGTCACAGCCTCTTCATAACACATATCCGAAAGCTTATGTAGGAAAGACTCGGTGCATAATACAACGGATCTGAAAGAGCTGGTGCCCCAGCAATGAAGGTTAATCTGCCATGTCATAAAATAAAAAAATAATGCAAAGAAATTTGAGTGAAATCGGTTAGAGCAGTTTTTGGGTAACGTTTCACTTCTGACACAGAAGCTTTGTCAGACCAAGGGTGATAGTCATGATTAAGTTGTAGTCAACACTGATTTGACCTTACCGCTAAACAGCCTGTAGTACGCCTACAGTATGTCATGTCTCGTGGGAATGACCGGGATCGGTGGTCGATTTTCCTCACAGTGTGTATCCACGTCAATCTGATACAAGTGACCACGGTCAAGGTCAGTTGACACAGCGGACCACATGCGTAAAAGTACATGACTAACGGGGCTAAGGTTAAGCTATTTTATGAAGAGAAATAAAAAGTTAATTAACTAGTAGGTATAAGGTAAATAAAAACTATTCACTTTCGCATCAGTGCTGAGCGCCAGATTGTGGGGACTTCTGCCCAATCCACCTTATTGACCGCCAGTCGATGCCTTTGCAATTCCGACCGCCTCCACATGTGGATACACACTAGGAGTAAAATCGACTGCTGATCGTGGTCATTCCCACGAGACGTAGCACACTGTAGGCGTACTATAGGCTGTTTAGCGGTAAGGTCAAATCAGTGGTGGTGGTTGACCGATTGCACTCAAATTCCTTTGCATTATGAATACACGATCGTTCCAAACATATTCCAATCGATTGCTAAAAAATAACTTCAGAATGAATGCACCATCCAACTTACGCGTAGTCGTTTTCAAATCGACGGCGACTGGTCGAACAGACCTGGCCATACGACGTTGTTGATCTGGAAATAAAACAACGGTTAAAAGAACTGATCAAGAAAATGAAGTAGTAAGAGACCAGCACATCCAGAGAAGGAGTGTAAAAGGTATTGGAGACTAAAGGGCAAATGGTCGCGTTCAAGCAAGCTTTGCCGTGTGTGCACTGTACATGAAAGGATATACTGACACTTAATCTCCGACCGTTAATCCTTAGACACTTAATCGCCAGACATTTAACCCCCAAGTCACTTCATCCCCAGTAAATTAATCGTCAGTCACTTAATCCCCAGTTTGATAACTTCTGAAGAATGCGGAATACGTTCAAATAAATTTATTTAGCAGGAGAGATAAGCAATTTATTTTAAGAACGTCAATCTTTCCGTAGTTGAGTATCGCTGAATTACTCGAGATGTCCTGTCGCATATCTCAGCATACTTCTTCTTATGTTTGATATGAACCCAAGCACTTGCTTGAAGAACTGAGGCCGTATGCTGTCGGCAATCCTTTCGCAAACCGTTAAGAAATGTCCATATGATGGGATGTTGGTAAGAAAAGAGTGACTGTAATGCATGATACCAGCCTTCTACAGCATTATTTGTTCGGGCAACACCACTATTTGCGTCTTCATACTTCGGGTAGAAATATAGCTCGTGCAAAGTTTTCTCTTCTACCTCTAATTCGTCGACCTTGAACAAAGGTATGTTGAAAATAAGATAATAGTTCAAAGTATTGTGGTGCTCACATCCCCATCCCTTACACACCATTACCGGTTTCAGGCTGTTTGCCATAATAGTTCATTCATCCACTCACTTTGAGGCACAGATTCAGCTAAAATCTCAAATGTGCCGACTACATCATTCAACGGCACAAAAGCCAACGCTGGTAGGCATCTAATCATGAGGCGTAAATCATCGTCTGCCTCATAATCTGCTTTCATCCCTAGTTCACTTATTTTTCGTTTCATGGTATGGCATCTCGAGTAATTCAGCGATACTCAACTACGGAAAGATTGGCGTTCTTAAATTCAATTGCATAACTCTCCTGCTAAATAAATTCATTAAAACGTATTTTGCATTCTTCAAAAGTTATCAAACTGGGGATTAAGTGACTGACGATTAATTGACTGGGGATGAAGTGACTTGGGGATTAAATGTCTGGTGATTAAGTGTCGGCGATTAAGTGTCTGAAGATTAATAGTCTGACGATTAAGTGATGAAACACCACATGAAAGATTGAAGCGTCTCCTATCACGGTATAAAATTGCGACAAACGAATGCAGCGTTCAATCAAGATCACAACAAAAACACAATCACACAAAAAGGACGAAATAAACGTAAATAGCAGGGGTGAATGGGTACAGAATCTGTAAAGGTAATTAATTACAGATGTGATGGAATCAAGTTCATTTATCTCGATGAAAACGTGTAATCAATAAAACAGCGTGGCAATAGAAGGATCGTCTGTTTGTAGATTGTACTGTTCTCATGAGAAAACAAGTGACGACTTGCATAGGGCGTGAAACCCATCTAACGGAAGAACACAAATGTGTACACAGTAAACGTAGGATATCGCAAAATACGATCGATAGCATTTCAATGCCATTCAGCACGACTACGGGTGTAAGACAAGGCTGTCCAATCTCCCCGTTCTTGTTCAACTTCGCCATTGAGGACGTCCTCCGGATTGCTTTTAAGGGTTTCACCACAGGTGGCGTTGAGCTCCTGCCAGGTGGGCTTGTCATGGACTTGGATTATGCCGATGATATTGCCCAACTGGGTGAAGACCCAACATTTATCCAACATGCCTTGGGAATTATGGCAATGGAGGCATCTAAGTATGAGCTCTTCTTCTCGCAAAGCAAGTGTAAAGTGCTACTTCTGGACTGGTCATGTGAGCTGCCAAATTTTGCAATAAATGATCTTGTTCTCGATCATGTTGAGCAGTTCAACCACCTAGGAAGTCTGGTGGTTTCTCGGGGTCGGATAGAGAAGGAAATCACGTCCATAATGGCTAAGGCATAAATGCATATCTCTGCACAGCCAAACAAATGATTCACTAAAATGTATTGCGTGTAATGCGTTGGACAATTACGGATGCGCAATTGTGCATTGCATAAGATACGCCGGCAATTAACTGCAGGCGGATACACCTGAGTCTCAATGCCACTTTCTATTGAATCTGTTGGGGACTGGACAACCTGAGAGAATTTTTGAATGGATCCAGGCAGGTGATTTCCTACGAAGAGAAAGTGTTGGTTTACATGCGAAGTACACAGATGCAGCTCTTGGCTTCAGATTACACCGCCAATATGCAATTGACGCCGATCAGACGAATAGTGCCTATCGTTGTTAGCGCTGCGTGAGAGATTTTCACTCCCGAATCGAACTATTTAGTCATTCGGAAAGCAGCAGAGCATGACACCATCATGCGCTCATGACGGTCGACATCGACCGAAGGTTACCAACAACAACAACAACATGCAAAGAAGACATTTACCTATGGATGCCAACATAGGAACATGCATAAAGTCATGAACGTTTTGATGGAAA
This sequence comes from Atriophallophorus winterbourni, assembly GCA_013407085.1. Lineage (NCBI taxonomy): Eukaryota > Metazoa > Platyhelminthes > Trematoda > Plagiorchiida > Microphallidae > Atriophallophorus > Atriophallophorus winterbourni. Next base: position 13,815 of record JACCGJ010013533.1, read on the forward strand.
GTCTATCCAATGAATATAAAAGAAATTGAAAACGCGATGAGAACAAAGACGCAAAGAACATGGAACCAACATGCAAAATGCGTATAATCTTCCATCTAATGCGGAATCCAGAAACTTGAGCCTATGTTAAATAGTTTCGGTAACTCATCAAGCCCCATTTAATTAGGAATTTATTGCTCCGGGTTGTATGACACTTAAACACTCGATGAAATGCAGTCTATGATGATGATGACATGAGCACGATTAGCGATGAAAGTGGCAATAAGCTCCTTGTCAACTCGACCCACTATGGGTTCAATCGCTAAAAGGACGATGCACGTTGACGCAAACATGAGAGGAACACTGTGGACGCTCACCATTGTTTAGAGCCAGTGAGTCTAAAAACTCGTCTTCCATTTGCGCCACGGGGTCAACTTCTGAAATGCGAGAAAACAAATGTCAACTTATGGACGATTGATAGGCTGAAGCCGCATTTGTTTGAAAATATACTAGCTCAGTTTGTTGTTAGTTGAGTGCGAGTATTGTGTTAAAATCGCTTGCCGCGGAATTTCAAGATCGCCGCGATTCAACACTTTTACTTTTGTGCGACTATCTCCTCCTGGAGGATGAGTCGGCTTCAATGAAGATTCGTGGGAATTTGGGTACAAAGCGGCGTCCCCAGCACCACTCGGCGTTTGTTCGAGTCAGCTTCTCTAGCCTTTGCACAACCAAGTGCGATCTGCAAGGCAGCAGGGAGTTGCCAGAAAGATGCGGTGTGCACCAACTAACCGTCAACCAGACTGTACTAGATTTTTCCTCAGGGTTTTCTCCCGAAGCCTTTCCCGCCATCAGGTATCCCTCAACACAGCGGAGCGTGAAAATCAGGGTTTTCCTTACCTTAGATGAAATGCCCTCCCAGGCTAACGAGCTCCATCTACCCGAAGCAAACTGATTTTCAGGCGCCAGTTACTCGCCCTCGCCCCTTCTCTTGTTGGTAGAAGCAGTTCCACCGGTCTCGGGGAGCCACTCGTGCAGGCCAGAAGCTGGACTTGGATGTCAGAGGCTATTTGAGACGCGCAGATGCGTAAGCAAGCGTTCAGGAGATCGCCAAATGTGTACCAAAATGATTGTCAGATAGGCCGAAAGCGTATCACCACTACCTGTTCTACAGTTTTTCGAAGGTAGCGTTGTGCACCAAGAGGAATGCAAAATCTCTAGTTCATGTATTACGATCGCACTAGAGGTTACGTAGAGCACTTTCACTGCCGCAGAGCAAGCGGCAGCTGGTCAGATGAAAGTTTACTCGTACAAGACGGGTTTAGTTCCAATTTGTACCACCGGTATGATAACTAACACCCTACCCCGGGAAAATATCAGACTTAAAACGGAACGAATTGTCACGACCGATAACGAAGAAGGGTATGTCAAGGCATTGATACAGATGCTGGAGGGGTTACCCGGATGAATAGTAACCACAAGGATAACTCAGGAGCTGGGAATTCTCTATGGAATTAATTGATGAGAAAACAATAGGATAACCGAACTAGATTGTCATCCTCGTTCGATCGTTGACACTGAGGAAATACAGTGAGTCCGAAGTATCCCAGATGGCTCATAACAGTGATTAAGAGTGGCTGACTCATTCATTCATGCATCACTCCATACGAAAAACAACATGAGTGAAGCAAGCTGCAACATGCCAACCTGCGAAACCGTTTTAAGTCGCATTGCTTTCTGAAGACGCCACAGCTAAAAAACCGTTGTGGCTTGGTTACCCATGTATAACCATAGGAACCTAGAACGCTTCGGTATGTGCCTCTTCCATATCAACACACTCAAATGCGACGAATAAGCGGGTACAACAAGGAAATGACTCTGATTCGCATGTTTTCCCCCGGTCGAATAATTCAAAAGACAATGGAGTGTTGGGGTCAGAATTTTGTTCTTTTTGTGCAAGACTGCATCCCTAATGGTGATAATCATCATATAAAGAGTGAAAAACAATAGTGCCACAATCGTCGTGATTAGGCTGACAGTTATTCATTTAAAAATTGGACCAGCTTAGCATACGTCATTCAAAACTCACTTCGTGATTGGAGTACTTGAGTATAATAGTTTCCGAAACTATTTTTCTCTTATATTTATTTGGCCCTTTCCGCGCTCTTCGAAGTTGCGATAACTGGTTGTCATTTTAACTGTTATTAATTCGTGTTTTTGATTCAGTGCGAAGCGGAATAATTGTGGATAGCTGTTTTATTGCATAATTATTTTGCTTTAATAGTGACGTACGCAGCTCACGTATTGTGTTTTCAATATTTTGGTGATTATATTGTGACTGAATTCTTTGACGTTGGATTTGATTTCCTCTGAACCGATTTGTCTGTTACATTAGCCATAAAAATATTTTTGGTTCATCTTTTATTTGTTGGCAAGTCTGAATTGAAGTCCTTATCAGGCATCCTTTGCAGCGCAACAGCTAAATTTCCAGTCTGTTCATACAGTAGTTTCGATCTGCGAGTTATGGAGAATTTGAAACGCTCTCCAACTAAGGTTACACTATCTAATAGCTATGTAAATGTGATATTCACATTTAAATTTGACAGTATATTTGGTCAGTCCGTATTCCCTGTTTTTCTTTGCTCCAAACAATCTGTAGATATACATTTTGATATGGACTTATTTTCCTCCCGAAATTGTTGTGATTATTTAACCCACATTCAATTCCGTTTGTGTAACCGTTTTCCGCCATTTTTGAGGATAAGTAATTTGGCTTGGACATTTATTGTACGTTGAGATGTTTTGTAACATTTTAATTTGTTAATATGTTAACTTGGACATTGTCCTTCCGTTTGGATCACCGATAGCGCCATATTGATCTACACATTATTTTTTATCGTTATCACTCACATTTCATTGATTCGCAATACTTGATTCAGTCATCAATATAAATATGTCAAATACCATTTCTACATATTCAACACACTCATTAATTATTACATACTCATTTGTCCACGCGTGGTCTTCGTTCTTCTGTCGTTGTCTTTAAGTCCAAATTTCATGGTGATATAACTGTAACCCACACAGTCTCACGATTCAATCCTCACTATCTACTACGAATTGGGGAACGGCGCCGTAAATCGCAGGCAAAACGTTCCCGGGAATACCAGCTAAAATGTTCCCTAACGGACCACTTTAGCCCAGACAAATTTTGGGTTTCGTCAAGTCCGTTTGTGCTCTTTTAGGGACATTAGAGGAACACACTTAAAATCATAATCCACCTTTCTACACCTAATCCGATTTGTCTAATTGCGACTTTGTCATGTACTTCGACTATATCAACAACATTACACTAGTCCGTACAAGGTGCTTGACAGTGAAGTGGATAGTGAACACTGGATCCTGAGACTGCGTGGGTTCTAGTTATGATAGCATACAATTTTGACCCAGAGACAACCACAGAAGAACGAAGACCGCGCGTGGACAAAGAGTATATTGTTAATAATGAGTGTGTTGGCTATGAACAAATGGTATTTAACAGATGAATATCGTTTACTGAGTTAACGAACAGAAAATCGATTAAATTTGAGTTATAACGATAAAAGGAAATCGATAAATAAATACGGCGTTATCGGTAATCGAAACGAAACGACAATGTCTAAGTTAAAAAATTAAGATGATACAAAATATAAGACTGTACAAATTACTATATGAATTCCACCCTAGAGCGTCGGGAACACAATAAAGACGCTTGAACAAAACAATAGGATATGAAATCATTAAACTTTAGGTGAAAATGGATCTTACAACTTTAACGGGTTTGTCTGTTGTGGCACGGTAGTGTGAGACACGAAAGTAATGGGTGTTTATCAGGGGAATCATGGGTACGGTTATTTTCTGGTGACGCGGATGGAGAAACGTGTTGGTCTGGGTTTGACATCTGTTGAGTACAGTTTAGGGTATTTGCTTTCGCTTCCGATGTGTTTTTACGTAAGCGACATTTAACCATCGATACTGATGGTTTCGTTTGATTCATTCCGGTCAATAACGAAAAACTTGGGGTACTTGCTAATCACCTTGTACGGACCAGTGTATGGTGGTTGGGGTGGCCGACGTACATGATCAGCACGTACACACAAAACGTCGCAGATAGACAAGGCGGCTGGGATGTAGAACGTTTGAGCGTGTTGGCGAGATGGGATAGCTCGTAATGATTTTATGAAGCTACTAAGGCGACTGACATATTGTGGAGCTGTAAGATCTAATGATGAATCGGGAGATGTCAGGAATTCGCCAGGTAGTTTGAGTGTAATCTTGTACACTCAGCAGCTGATTAACTTAGGTCTTACTTTACGGTGTTACAAATACCGAGAAGCAACAATGGTAATGACTTCTACCAACGTTCTGAATCCCCGTGACTCATGATTGAAGGTTTGAATTAACGGTGAAATTTTTCGACTGAGTCAGTTAAAAGTAAGATGGTAGGCTAGTGACTGTATCTGGTTCTTACCGAGTGTTTATTTTAATTCCCGAAAAAGTGTTCACTGAAATTGGGAACTTCTGTCAGTTTTCAGTTCACCACAGTTGCTGATCCAATGTTAAACGAAAGCTTTCGCAACTGTTTCTGCTCTGATATCAGGGACAGCTACAGCCAATAACCCACGGGTAAAACGGTCGACGCAGGTCAATATATAAGAGCAACAATTAGAGACCGCTAATGGACCAAGAGATCCAGGTAAACGTGCTTAAATCGCCCCGTATCAAGTCAAAAATATATCATGAGAACCGATGATGTGACGTTGGACTTTTCTTTGTTGACACCGAAGGATACTCTTTGTCCAAAGTTGAATGTCTTTATGCATGTTGGACAAAAGATAACTACAGCTAATTAGCTCCAATACTCTACATCTCAAATTTAAAAGGGACACGTGGACGGGCTTCACCAGTAGACATGTCACAAAGCAGATAAGGATTGGAATTAGGTATCGGAATACCTTGGATTTTACCCGATTGTAAAGTAATGTACCGATTTACTACAGGGTCAGTTTGATGCAAACGTGCTAAATGTTCAAAGTCGATTCAAGGCAGGTCGATAGCACTCAACTGAACCCGAGATTAAGTATCCGCAACTGCGTTTGATGAGCCGGAATGTTATCGAATGTCGCTCGTTATTTGTGAGATATAATCCAAGTGACGTTTTTCACGAAGTGAATACCGATCCAATGGTGCAGCACAAGCAAGCGTTAGGGACTTGTGATATGTAAACACTGTGAAATCAGGTCTTCAAGCAAATGCCTGGAATGTCGTATCGCGTAATAGATGGACAGTAACTCACAACCGAACATACTGTATCAAGTTTAACCTGGTTGAATACGACAAGAAAAATGAGCTACTGGCTTAATGATATTGACTATTTCTTGTTAAAAAACTGCCCCAGGCTGCTTCTTGTGATGCGTCTGTAGCGAGAGACAACCTAGCATTCGGGTTCGTTTATTGGTACGTTAATGAAGTAACTTTGTTAACAGAAGATTTGAGTTGCTAACATGATTTGAAGGCTTCGTAATTCATTTTCAATTCATGTATGTTTTCACGTAACAAGTCACTTTATGGTTGTAAAATCATAGCACATTGTAGAATAGAGCGTCTATGATAGTTAACCAAACCCAAGAAACGTCTGGCTTGACGGATAGAGTTGGGGCATGGATAGAATTGGATAACTGATAGTTTTTAAGGTAACGGTGTTATACCAGAACTATCAATTTGGTGTCTAAGAATTTGACAAAACTAACACCAAACAGACATATATCAGGATTAACCACAATACTTTAGTGGAATAGAAGTTCAAATACTTCACGAATGTGTTCAAGATGTTCAGTGGGATTTGATCTAGCGTTTAGGATATCATCAATGTATACATATACGAAAGAAAGATCGAAGAAAACTTGGTACATGAATCTCTCGAAATTCTGTGCAGCATTGCTAGTACAAATGGCATCCTAAGATTTTCGAACAGACCAAATTGAGTGGTGATGGCAGGTTTAAGAATATCTTCGTCAGGTACGAGAATTTGATGATATGCGCGCACTAAATTCAATTTTAAGAACGTAGATTTTCCGTGAAGAGTCAGTGCAATATCATGTACGGATTAGGATATTAATCTGAGATCGTTACACAATTTGAAGCACGATAATCGCCACATGGACGCCAGGCTTCCGGTTTATTCTTTTCGACCATGTTAAAAGGTGTGGCACATTGTGAATTTGATGGACGGATTATTCTGAGTTCCATCATATGCTCGAATTCTCGTTTGGCAGATTCAAGTTTGTTAGACTTCAGTCTGCTTTGTCTACTAAAAACCGAGTGTCCACGGGTTGACATATGGTGTTTGATGTCATGCTTCAGAGGAGTGTCCTGTGCACAAGGTTTGAAGATATCCGAAAATTCCTCTCATGAGAGAAACGTAATTCGTTTCTGTATCTGGAATCAGGACTATAAGAGTTTGTATAGGTGAATTACACAAATGGCCTTAGGAGTTTTTTTTCACACTCTCAATGAGTTATTGTGTACTCACGTTGACTGAAAGATCAAAGTGTGAGAGGAAATCGGCACCCAAGATAAGGGTTTTTACATCGGTGACAGTGATGATCCATCAAAAGTTACGTCGCAGACCGAGGTCGATGGAGAGTGATTGTTGGTCGTATGTGGTTAGTCGAATACAGTTCGCGCTTGTAGGGTCAATGAAGAGTGGTATCTCCGTTCTAAAATTGTGGATGAGATGACGCTCATTTTGGTTCCCTTGTCGATCAGAAAACGCATGTTTGTTGAACCATCTGTGACGTAAAATAAGCGGCAGGTGGTATTGCCAGACAGAGCTGCCGCATCTACTTCCTGGCTTTGTGGTTTTCCTGATTGTGGTGTTGTGATTTAAAGCTTCATGGGGACGGGCAGTAAATGGTTTTCGCGCCAAAAGGGCTGTGTGATCTAGTGTTCGGATTGTGTTTCTTTCCACGGCGATACGGTCATCGACTTCTGTTTAAGCGCTGCATTTGGTAAGTCAAATCTCTGATCTGGAATTTAAATTGACATATACTCTCGTTCAAATCTGCGTGGAAAGTACAAAGGGGTGAAAAATGGGTCGGCTGACTGTGCATATTGATGTGTTACGAGAGACGTCATAGAATTCATCTGCAACTTGAGCAAGCTTGTCTAGGTTACTGTCGTTTTCCATAATTACCAGAACTTTGCGCAAATCGTTCGGCAAACTCTGGAAAAAGATCTGCCGTATTAGTCGTTTGTTAACCTTCTGTATACCCTGTAACTGTAACAAATGGCATAAGTGTTGTGAAGGTGTTCGTTCTCCTAGCTCAGAGCTGGATAAGAGGTTTTAGAAGTTTCGCTTATCGGTGGAACCAAATCGAGAAATAATCGCAGATTTGAGCTTATCGTAAGGATATGTGGCAGGCTGATTATAAATTGAATCAGTAACTTCTCTAACAAGGGAGGTTGGAAGTATTCTAACAACAAGGTTGTAGCGTGCGCGTTGCGTTCGAAAACGGTATGACTCGAATAGAGCTACGATTTGTGTCGAAAACGTGTAAAGTGAATCTCTTGTCTTCGTTATTTGTATTAGGGTTTATAGCGCAAATAGAAGTGGATGCGTCTTCTGACTCACCAATTTGTAGTGGATAGTGAATAATGGATCGTGAGACTGCGTGTTTTCCAGTTATATCCACATACAATTTTGACCCAGAGACAACCACAGAAAAACGAAGACTGCGCGTGGACAAAGAGTATATTGTCAATAATGAGTGTGTTGACTAGGAACAAATGGTATTTAACAGATGAATATCGTTTACTCAGTTGTTGTTGTTGGCCTCCTTCGGTCGATGTCGACCATGGATGTACATCACAAACGCGCAAATGTTCAAGTTTTGCACCTTTTTGAGTGACTAAACAGTCCGATTCGGGAGGAACAATCTCTCCCGCAGCGCTGGCAACGATAGTCAGAACTCGGTTGTATTGCGTCAGTTGCACGTCGGCGGCGTGATCTGCGTTCAACCGATAGGAGCTGTATCTGCTTATCCGCAGCATGCAGACGACGCTTCACACAGTGCCTCCAATGTGAGCGGTCAAGAGCAAGTTCTTCTTAACTCGCCGGGTCAATGCCAAGAGTTTTCTTATCTCTTTTGCAAACGTCTTTGTACCGCAAGTGCGGTCTGCCCAATGGTCGACTTCCTAGTCGCAACTCACCATATAGTAGATCTTTCGGAATATGACCATTTTCCATTCTATAGACATGACCAAGCCAGCGCGGGCGGCGCTGTCGCAATAAAGTGAGCATGCTCTGTAAACCAGCTTTTGAGAGCACTTCAGCATTAGTCACTTTGTCCATCCACGATATGTTCAAGATACGACGGATGTTTCGTAGATGGAACGTTTACTGAGTTCACGAACAGAAAATCGATGAAATTGGAGTGATAGCGATAAAAGGAAATCGATAAATAAATATGGCGTTATCGTTAATCGAAACAAAACGATAATGTCTAAGTTAACAAACTAAGATGATACGAAATTTAAGACTGCACAAATTACTATAGCATGTATGCCAAGTACTTCGTAGTTGACCTGAATGGATTAAAAAACAGTCAGTATGCATCGTTTAAAAGTTGTCAACGTTGAAATCACACCGTAAGCGAACGTGAATACCCAAAAAGGTACTTAATAGTTGTCAAACCCAGACCACACGTTTCTTCACTGGCTTTAGCTGAAATCCTCCATATCCCTGATACCCCTGGTATACCTTCATTTTCTTCGTTATTCAAACTATCCAACCCGAACAGACAAACACGTTTTAGCCGCAGTGTCCACTTTCACTCAAAGATATATAATTTCGCAACCTAACGCTTTCTCTGAGCATCTTTTATTTGTTCCAGAGTCACTCTAGGTGGGAGTTCTGTACTGTACAGTCTGATGTTTTTATCGTCTTAATTTGTCAATATATTCAACTTAGAAATTATCATTTTGTTTCGATTAGCGATAGCGCCATATTGATCTATCGATGTCTTTTATCGTCATCACTCAAATTTCATTGATTTTCAGTACGTAACTCAGTCATTAATATTAATTTGTTAAATAACATTTGTACATATTCAACACACTCATTAATTACGATATACTCATTTGTCCATGCGCGATCTTCGTTCTTCTGTGGTTGTCTCTGAGACAAAATTGTATGTGGATATAACTAGAACCCACGCAGTCTCAGGATTGATTCCTCACTATACACTACAGAACCACGTCATTCTTCTCATTAACGCTAAACATTGCAATTGCATTTATTCCCGGATTTCCAGTATTAAGTTAATCATTTGCTTTTATATATATGTTCAATAAACAAATCGTCCTGTACTCATAATTTTCAGAAACGTTTTTGGACTATTATAGCGCTTAACTCTAGCCCCGTCGAAGTCACTTCAAATGTTCTTGCCTGAAGGATGCTTTCCGTAACAGTACTAAACAATCAGGTCAATCGTTGTATGATCAATATGTGCGAAAGACGAGTAGCATGACAAATGATTCGAATAATGGTGAAAACCTCGATGGAATCGATGCTCCTCCATCTCTTTCCAATATCGAAGTTACCAATTCATTAACTTTTACAAACCGATGTGTTACTGTTACCTACGTGAGTCAAACACACAGACAGACTATTAATTTTGATTCTTCTCAAGTACCCCTTCTTGATTTTCCCACTATACCTCCCTCATGTTTATCACGTCAGGTTCCAAACCGACCCAGGGAACTAGTCAAGGCTACATTTTTCCAATCGAATAATGAGCAGACGTCATTTGTAGCACACAGGGGGGACGATGTTATGCTGGAGCCAAAATACTTATCCGAAGAAAAATGTTGATAAAAGAGGAAGGGCTTATTTTAAAAAAAGGCGACTAGCGATGCTGAGATCGAAGAATCGGATGAAACAGAAAATGTATGCAGACACATGTTCGATAACATCTGAGGAGTGTGAAGACGAAGCAATCGTTCCTGTTCTTCAAGTCTGTTTTCAGTGTAGAGTAGATACTAGAAGTGAACTACCCATCTTTCCATCTTCTTAGTTTTGTTGGCAATCGGGTTAACAGATATAGACTTAATGGGATGCGTTTAAAGTTTGTTTGGACAAATGGCTCTCTTGATCCTGTCAAATATGCCGTGGAAATGTTCTGTGTCCGAGGATGTTTGGATAATTTTACTCCAATAGTCAATTGCACATCGTCATGCGCCTGTTGGATCTTATTTCTAACTGTTTTTAGAAGTCGCAAGTTTTCATCTGTTGCATAAATTTGAACTTCAAGAACGCCGACCGTTTCTCTTCCAACATAGCAGTCATCTCAGAGGTCTTTAATTCGAACCAGTCGTTTTCTTTAGAACCTAAGTGGATAGTGCGACACGGCATATGCATGTTTTTATTGATTCCCAGTTTTCTGAAACCGATTCGATTGGCGTTGTCTCGTTGAACGCGAATGTGGAAGCTTTCGCAATTTGCAAAGCTAGATTAGGTTAGCATATACGAGTGATGCCTATCATTGGTTTAGCAGACAATTTTGCGCGGTGATCCCTAGTGTCTGAATACCTTAGTCTTTCACAAACGAGTGAATCGTAAGTGTCAAGGTCTGCGTTTCGATATGATCTGGTGATGAGTACGCTTCCAATATTAGTGCGTCTAACAAGAATAAGATCAAGCTGATGTCAATGCTGAGAGCGAGGATGTTTCCAATACAATCTATGCTGTGGTTTTTTTGAAAGTAAGTGTTACTGACACAAAGACTAAAATGTGTGCCCATTTCTAAAGGGCGTTGTCCATTTTCATTGGTTTTATCTACTGCGAACTTTCTCAGACAAATTTCCCAAGATTCGTAATCTGCACCAACTCTGGCATTGAAATCACCCAATACCATTAAACAGTTTTATGTGTTACGTTTTAGATTATTTTTGTGAGGGTATTATAGAATGCGTCTTTTTCCGCAGGCGTCGAAAAGACCGCTTGTTCACAAACGTTGACCAACGTAACGGTACCAGTAAAGCACTTCAGATTTAGAGTCCAAATCCGTTTGCTCTCACAGCTGCTTGGTTACGCTGTGTTTAGTTTGCTGTTTCGCATGGCAAACCCATCTGCATTCTGACGAGGCTCATCAGAGCGAATAATTTCCTGCAAATTTGTAATCGTTTTCTGTTATCATCAGTGTCTGGTGATCGCGTCTAAAGCATGGCAGCCACGTCGAACATAAGCCTGTTTATCTCATTGTTGAACACATCTGATTTTCTTACATCTCTGAATTTCGCCAGGCAATCATGGGAGCATTGACCTACTTTTCAATGTTTTGGTTTCATAGCTCATCTGTGTTGAATAATAATTCGATTCGCTGGTGCAGAAAAATAGCGTGTGCTTGTTTGACGGTCCCCAATCCCCATGCACCCAAATGAGAACAGCATACCGTGGAAAGACGGCACCGTATTGACTGGTGGCAACCGAGCTAATGCGGGCGATATCCGTCTAATGATACGTGAAAATCGACCCCACCGTCTAACGCAGCCCAGGCGCTGAGTTTTACGCCATCCAAAAAGAGATTTTAACCGATATCTGCTGCTTCCAGCGTTATTATGCGCAGAAGCGGAGTGGTTTGTCGTCCCTATTGGTGCGTTGAGATGTGCTCCGTCTTCACACCACTGGAACGGAAGCAACAGCGAGGCTGATATGTTTGGAAAACGATGCAGTCGCAGGTGCTAGCAGGACGAAATTGAATACAACCTCGATCTACCAAACAAAAAGTATTCTATTTAAAACTAAGAAACCAAACACATAATTGCTCTAAACATAAAAACATTGCTTGGTGAAAGCCTCGACATGACCGATCATCAGAGAGTCGAAAGACATTCCGTTTACTGGGGGTCAAAGCAAACAAATTTGCAATCCAAGACAAACTGTATTACCAAGACGGATACCATGCGTTAGATTCTAACCCACCAAATTCTCTATCTCGTGGTTAACGATCGAGCTAGGGTGAAATCAAGAGTTGCTTCTGTGAACACATCCGCTCGAACAACAACATCTGCATTATAAATTGCTGAAGCCTTGGCCACTGTTCATTTATCTGTAGTCAGTCCGACAGAACATGCGATTCACATCACAAATCAGTCCATTTCAAACACGGTTACTCTGGGTGAAATAAATGTCACATCCAAACTCATCCATCATTCATTATTTAATCCAAAAACCGGAAAGTCTACTGATGCCAACCAAATAACACCGCTCACATACTTGTTTCATCCAACACTGGTAAATGGCGTGATTCTTACAAATTTGAAACGTGGGATAATTATTTCTATTTATGAATGAGGAAATCGTTCCGAGGTTTCTAATAGCGCTTCTTCCTCGGCGTTGCATGCTCTATTGTTTTATGGGATGGCAGTTGAGAACTGCGCTAGGTAATCCGAAAGACGTCTCTCTGTAAGAATTTCGATAAGTGGCAGCGCTATGTGCATAGGTTAAAGGTTTGTGGTAGGTGCATTCAGTGAAATATCGTCCTGGTTTAATCTACTTTACTGCGAGGTAATTCACAAGTGGTTCGCGGCCAAATATTTTGTACCTTACTTGCGCTGGTTAAAGCTTTCTGAAAAAGAATGAACCTAAAAATCTACACTAACAAACTCTAAGCGGCTTGATAAATACGACAACTTGGTTGGTTATTGAGACGCAATTGTAAAGATACAGTAATTTTGTACTGCGCAGGTAACCGTGCTAAATTGATTTACCAAAATAACAGAGCTCCATATTTCTATCTAGGTTAGCGGACCCTGAAGTATATTAGCTCACGACGCTTTGTCGGCATTCTGGCCCGTGTTATTCTTCATACATCGTCAAACCAGTTTCATAAACCAGAGGCTATGTTAATGATGTCGCGATAAGGAAAATCTGGACCACGGAATGAAATAACTATGTTCTATAACCAATAATCGCTGCACGATTCACAGCAGGTGAATGGCAGCTGTTTCGCTTGTCACAAGTTGGGATTAAGCAGCGCGTTGTTGAAACCGTTACATCTATCAAAATACGCGCGAACACAAGCTATTCAGAACAAATATGACTGATTAAAAAGGTGCAGTCACCAGAAGTCAAGTTCAAAAATGTGCTCGCACTGAAACTGAACAACCAATGACGAACGAATACGGCGATCAAAGTCACTTGAGCAACTCTCTGGGTAGATCTCACCGTCAACGTTCAAATTAGAATACGCTACTCTCTCGAAATGAGTGTCTCGAATTGGCAACAGATCGATAACTAGCAAATACCGCGACTGTATGGGGACAAAATGGGTGCCAGATTGTACACGACTAGACAGAATCATTGAGCGCAAGAGTTCAGGTTGCAACACCTGCCAGGAGGCAATCAAGCAAAGCGAACTTTCCACATTGTTTACGAGCAATAACAATGAAAAAAGGGGAACACGTTCTCTCGCATCACACACCTAGACGGTCTGAGAATACGAAAACAAACAATCGCGAATAAACGTGAAACGGACAACTGAAAGAGATAAATTTTATTGAAGACATGCGCATGAAACAATGACATATTTCGGAAGAACGAGCGTTGACAAATAAGCGAGGAGTAGATAAACAAAAAACAATGATCATTGTATTGAGTAAAACAGATTGTTGACGGCAGATGGCTGAAATGATGCGCTAGCACAAGATCAAAGTGATTGCGAACGATGGAGGGCGGTGGTTCTGTTTAAGCAGCAGCGACGCGACAACGGATGAGCTGGTCACGGGCAATGGTTACAGGTTTCTCGTCCGTCTTCAACGGAATTGGTGAGGGATCGAGGACTTCACTAAATTTCCGACAGCGAGCTTTACCTTCGCCTTTGAAACAAAGCGTTAGGAAAACAAATTTCATTGCAAGGAATGGAGGTAATCGAAAGGTACAACATAGCATCAGTTAAAGTGTACAATAGAAAGTGTATTCTCACAAAAGAGGCACGGAAAACTCACACAAATACACGTGGGATACTGAGTAGTCAATACGTGGAACCAGGCTTATGCTATAAAGTTGGTAGCAAGCAAACACCAGTTAAGTAATTCCTTGCAGTCAGCAGAAGAGATTCAATGCAGAGCAAACGATAAACCTCAATATGATGGTCCAGGAAAATAACGAGAGAGGGATCTCCTAGGATGGATTCATCAGAAACCCTTATTCCACGAGCATGCAAAGGATGGCATGTTACGACTGCACAGATCTACGTATGATAACGAACCAAACGGAGTCCGCACGAAAGCTGACGTACCAATTGAAAACATTACAGTTGCATGTCAGAACTGAAACATAAATTATGTAGAACCTCAGAGAGATAGCATCAAATAAATTTCCCTCATTGATTGCCAACCTTATGCGAAATAACACACAGGACACATGCTACAGTCAACATCTACGAAGATCATCCTAGTGTGCCAGTAGTTAATCTTTTGCAATAAACAAAGATCACACTTCTCATTTATGTTTCAAAGTTGCATGCCAATGTTGTATCGCATTAATTACCGTTAACGTTGAAGATGATTGTATGTCACTGGGTCATGCAAACTCATATGAGACCTTCAAAAACATTCCAATCGAAAATCGATGCCGCCAAAGGGAAGAACAAAAGAGTGCGCATACACCGTGGATACAAAAGAACCTGCCTGAAATAGACATTCCGTTGAACAATGCTGCATTGTGTATCACATTGTTGTTGTACGCGGCCAACAACCCAGAGAAAACGAACATCACAACAACCCGCTCGCGCCTTTGCGGCGTCTCTTATTCACACCAACTGCTATACTGCTGATTGCTCTTACGCAACACACAATGGCACATACCAATTGCATCACATCCAACGGGCAGTTGAACAAAACAAATTGTAAAAAATAGATTCCATAAAAAAACTTGACTGAAATGAAATAGATGAGGAAACACTATCAGCGGTGCCACAAAAGACTAGCCAGCTCGTACGAATATCAAGTGATCAATAGAAGCTGCCGAATTGTGGCTAAAGGCCGACAGAAGTAAGGGACATCTTCCGAGTGTGTCTGCTTGACCGACTGGATTGAAAAATATCTAAAAATTGGAGCTTTACAACCATCCTGATCTTCACAAGTCAATCCAGACCAAGCCACATATCCCATCCATTACGACGTTTGCACAGACTTCGAGAGCACTTGATCCAACATTAACAATACCCCATTAACCCCAAGGTCAATCTTTACAACGCTTACTACCTTTGCCTACTAATGCGATAACACAAGAGGACGTCAATTGGTCACACACGGTCATTACGCAACTGGAGCTGGATCACTGAGGCTGAGAAGCGACAGCTTGTGCATGGGCGTTCTTCGTCACAGCCTCTTCATAACACATATCTGGAAGCTTAGGTAGGGAAGACTCGGTGCATAATACAACGGATCTAAAACAGCCGGTGCCCCAGCAATGAAGTTTAATCTGCAATGTCATAAAGTAAAAAATAATGCAAAGAAATTTGAGTGAAATCAGTTAGAGCAGTTTTTGGGTAACGTTTCACTTCTGACACAGAAGCTTTGTCAGAACAAGGGTGATAGTCATGATTAAGTAGTAGTCAACACCGATTTGACCTTACCGCTAAACAGCCTGTAGTACTCCTACAGGATCAGTGGTTGATTTTCCTCACAGTGTGCATCCACGTCAATCTGATACAAGTGACCACGGTCAAGGTCAGTTGACACAGCGGACCACATGCGTAAAAGTACATGACTAACGGGGCTAAGGTTAAGCTATTTTTTGAAGAGAAATAAAAAGTTAATTAACTAGTAGGTGTAAGGTAAATAAAAACTATTTACTTTCGCATCAGTGCTGAGCGCCAGATTGTGGAGACTTCTGCCAATCCACCTTATTGACCGCCAGTCGATGCCTTTGCAACTCCGACCGCCTCCACATGTGGATACATACTAGTAGAAAAATCGACCACTGATCCTTGTTATTCCCACGAGACGTGACACACTGCAGGCGTACTATAGGCTGTTTAGCGGTAAGGTCAAATCAGTAGTGGTGGGGTTGACTACTACTTAATCATGTTCCCTGTCCTGACTATCATCCTTGGTCTGACAAAGCTTCTGTGTCAGAAGTGAAACGTTACCCAAAAACTGCTCTAACCGATTGCACTCAAATTTCTTCGCATTATGAATACACGATCGGTCCCAAACATATTCCAATCGATTGCTAAAAAATAACTTCAGAATGAATGCACCATCCAACTTACGCGTAGTCGTTTTCAAATCGACGGCGACTGGTCGAACAGACCTGGCCATACGACGTTGTTGATCTGGAAATAAAACAACGGTTAAAAGAACTGATCAAGAAAATGAAGTAGAAAGAGACCAGCACATCCAGAGAAGGAGTGTAAAAGTTATTGGAGACTAAATGGCAAATGGTCGCGTTCAAGCGAGCCTTGCAGTGTGAGCACTGTACACGAAAGAATATACTGACACTTAATCTCCGACCGTTAATCCTTAGACACTTAATCGCCAGACTTTTAACCCCCAAGTCACTTCATCCCCAGTAAATTAATCGTCAGTCACTTAATCCCCAGTTTGATAACTTCTGAAGAATGCGGAATACGTTCAAATAAATTTATTTAGCAGGAGAGATAAGCAATTTATTTTAAGAACGTCAATCTTTCCGTAGTTGAGTATCGCTGAATTACTCGAGATGTCCTGTCGCATATCTCAGCATACTTCTTCTTATGTTTGATATGAACCCAAGCACTTGCTTGAAGAACTGAGGCCGTATGCTGTCGGCAATCCTTTCGCAAACCGTTAAGAAATGTCCATATGATGGGATGTTGGTAAGAAAAGAGTGACTGTAATGCATGATACCAGCCTTCTACAGCATTATTTGTTCGGGCAACACCACTATTTGCGTCTTCATACTTATACCAGGATTCGGGTAAAAACATAGCTCGTGCAAAGTTTTCTCTTCTACCTCTAATTCGTCGACCTTGAACAAAGGTATGTTGAAAATAAGATAACAGTTCATTCATCCTCTCACTTTGAGGCATAGATTCGGCTAAAATCTCAAATGTGTCGACTACATCATTCAACGGCACAAAAGACAACGCTGGTAGGCATCTAATCATGAGGCGTAAATCATCGTCTGCCTCATAATCTGCTTTCATCCCTAGTTCACTTATTTTTCGTTTCATGGTATGGCATCTCGAGCAATTCAGCGATACTCAACTACGGAAAGATTGACGTTCCTAAATTCAATTGCATAACTCTCCTGCTAAATAAATTCATTTAAACGTATTCTGCATTCTTCAAAAGTTATCAAACAGGGGATTAAATGACTGACGATTAATTGACTGGGGATGAAGTGACTTGGGGGTTAAATGTCTGGAGATCAAATGTTTGGTGATTAAGTGTCGGCGATTAAGTGTCTGAAGATTGTCTGACGATTAAGTGATCAAACACTACATGAAAGATTGAAGCGTCACCTATCACTCTATGAAATTGTGATCAACGAATGCAGCGATAAATGAAAATCACAACAATAACTGCCACACAAACAGGACGACATAAAGGTAAATAACATAGGTGAATGGGTACAAAATCTATAAAGGTTCACACTGTGAACATACAGATTCATGCGTAAGGCGCACCGGAATATAAGGCTCACTGCCGATTTTTCGTACAAATTAGTGTTTTTATGTGCGCCTTATAGTCCGAAAAATACGGTAATCACGGATATAATGGAATCAAGTTCATTTATCTCGATGAAAACGGGCAATCAATAAAACAGCGTGGAAATAGAAGGATCGTCTGTTTGTGGATTGTACTCTTGAGAAAACAAGTGAATTATGGCGACTTGCATAGGGCGTGAAGCACATGTAACGGAAGAACACAATTGCGTACACAGTAAACGGAGGATATCGCAAAATCTGATCGATAGCCTTTCAATGCCATTCAGCACTACTACGGGTGTAAGACAAGGCTGTTCAATCTTGTTCAACTTCGCCATCGAGGACGTCCTCCGGATTGCTCTTGGTGGTTTCACCACAGGTGGCGTTGAGCTCCTGCCAGGTGGGCTTGTCATGGACTTGGATTATGCTGATGATATTGCCCAACTGGGCGAAGACCCAACATTTATCCAGTAAGCCTCGGATATGATGGCAATGGAGGCATCTAATTATGAGCTCTTCTTCTCATCAAGCAAGTTTAAAGTGCTCCTTCAGGACTGATCAGGTGAACTGCCAAATTTTGCTATAAATGAACTTGGTCTCGATCATGCTGAGCAGTTCAACTACCTAGGAAGTCTGGTGGTCGGATAGAGAAGGAAATCACGTCCATAATGGCTAAGGCATAAATGCATATCTCTGTGCATTGCGCAAGATACGCCGGCAATTAACTGCAGGCGGATACACCTGAGTCTCAATGCCACTTTCTATTGAATCTGTTGGGGACTGGACAACCTGAGAGAATTTTTGAATGGATCCAGGCAGGTGATTTCCTACGAAGAGAAAGTGTTGGTTTACATGCGAAGTACACAGATGCAGCTCTTGGCTTCAGATTACACCGCCAATATGCAATTGACGCCGATCAGACGAATAGTGCCTATCGTTGTTAGCGCTGCGTGAGAGATTTTCACTCCCGAATCGAACTATTTAGTCATTCGGAAAGCAGCAGAGCATGACACCATCATGCGCTCATGACGGTCGACATCGACCGAAGGTTACCAACAACAACAACAACATGCAAAGAAGACATTTACCTATGGATGCCAACATAGGAACATGCATAAAGTCATGAACGTTTTGATGGAAAGTCTATCCAATGAATATAAAAGAAATTGAAAACGCGATGAGAACAAAGACGCAAAGAACATGGAACCAACATGCAAAATGCGTATAATCTTCCATCTAATGCGGAATCCAGAAACTTGAGCCTATGTTAAATAGTTTCGGTAACTCATCAAGCCCCATTTAATTAGGAATTTATTGCTCCGGGTTGTATGACACTTAAACACTCGATGAAATGCAGTCTATGATGATGATGACATGAGCACGATTAGCGATGAAAGTGGCAATAAGCTCCTTGTCAACTCGACCACTGTATGAAAGCACAAGCCTGATCCAGGCAAAGTGCCGCACAGTAAGAGACTGCACGTGGGCTAAGATACTGTCAGGTTGCCCAGGCCAAGACAGTGCCCAGGCCTAGACCACTATGGGTTCAATCGCTAAAAGGACGATGCACGTTGACGCAAACATGAGAGGAACACTGTGGACGCTCACCATTGTTTAGAGCCAGTGAGTCTAAAAACTCGTCTTCCATTTGCGCCACGGGGTCAACTTCTGAAATGCGAGAAAACAAATGTCAACTTATGGACGATTGATAGGCTGAAGCCGCATTTGTTTGAAAATATACTAGCTCAGTTTGTTGTTAGTTGAGTGCGAGTATTGTGTTAAAATCGCTTGCCGCGGAATTTCAAGATCGCCGCGATTCAACACTTTTACTTTTGTGCGACTATCTCCTCCTGGAGGATGAGTCGGCTTCAATGAAGATTCGTGGGAATTTGGGTACAAAGCGGCGTCCCCAGCACCACTCGGCGTTTGTTCGAGTCAGCTTCTCTAGCCTTTGCACAACCAAGTGCGATCTGCAAGGCAGCAGGGAGTTGCCAGAAAGATGCGGTGTGCACCAACTAACCGTCAACCAGACTGTACTAGATTTTTCCTCAGGGTTTTCTCCCGAAGCCTTTCCCGCCATCAGGTATCCCTCAACACAGCGGAGCGTG
This sequence comes from Atriophallophorus winterbourni, assembly GCA_013407085.1. Classification (NCBI taxonomy): domain Eukaryota; kingdom Metazoa; phylum Platyhelminthes; class Trematoda; order Plagiorchiida; family Microphallidae; genus Atriophallophorus; species Atriophallophorus winterbourni. Next base: position 33,637 of record JACCGJ010013533.1, read on the forward strand.
AAAATCAGGGTTTTCCTTACCTTAGATGAAATGCCCTCCCAGGCTAACGAGCTCCATCTACCCGAAGCAAACTGATTTTCAGGCGCCAGTTACTCGCCCTCGCCCCTTCTCTTGTTGGTAGAAGCAGTTCCACCGGTCTCGGGGAGCCACTCGTGCAGGCCAGAAGCTGGACTTGGATGTCAGAGGCTATTTGAGACGCGCAGATGCGTAAGCAAGCGTTCAGGAGATCGCCAAATGTGTACCAAAATGATTGTCAGATAGGCCGAAAGCGTATCACCACTACCTGTTCTACAGTTTTTCGAAGGTAGCGTTGTGCACCAAGAGGAATGCAAAATCTCTAGTTCATGTATTACGATCGCACTAGAGGTTACGTAGAGCACTTTCACTGCCGCAGAGCAAGCGGCAGCTGGTCAGATGAAAGTTTACTCGTACAAGACGGGTTTAGTTCCAATTTGTACCACCGGTATGATAACTAACACCCTACCCCGGGAAAATATCAGACTTAAAACGGAACGAATTGTCACGACCGATAACGAAGAAGGGTATGTCAAGGCATTGATACAGATGCTGGAGGGGTTACCCGGATGAATAGTAACCACAAGGATAACTCAGGAGCTGGGAATTCTCTATGGAATTAATTGATGAGAAAACAATAGGATAACCGAACTAGATTGTCATCCTCGTTCGATCGTTGACACTGAGGAAATACAGTGAGTCCGAAGTATCCCAGATGGCTCATAACAGTGATTAAGAGTGGCTGACTCATTCATTCATGCATCACTCCATACGAAAAACAACATGAGTGAAGCAAGCTGCAACATGCCAACCTGCGAAACCGTTTTAAGTCGCATTGCTTTCTGAAGACGCCACAGCTAAAAAACCGTTGTGGCTTGGTTACCCATGTATAACCATAGGAACCTAGAACGCTTCGGTATGTGCCTCTTCCATATCAACACACTCAAATGCGACGAATAAGCGGGTACAACAAGGAAATGACTCTGATTCGCATGTTTTCCCCCGGTCGAATAATTCAAAAGACAATGGAGTGTTGGGGTCAGAATTTTGTTCTTTTTGTGCAAGACTGCATCCCTAATGGTGATAATCATCATATAAAGAGTGAAAAACAATAGTGCCACAATCGTCGTGATTAGGCTGACAGTTATTCATTTAATGAATTGGACCAGCTTAGCATACGTCATTCAAAACTCACTTCGTGATTGGGATTAGTGAAATGAAACACATATTCATACCTACCATCAAACTTATGCTTGTAATCCAAGGACAAGCAACTTTAAGTGGTTATGATGAAATTTGTCAACAAAAAGGAAAGGGTTATATTCACTAGTGTCATGACTTTAAGCAATACGATCCCACTTGACTAGGCATTCCCATAGAAATGTATACTGGGGAAAATGCGTGTATTTGGGAAAAACAAGTGAATCACGGATTTCGGATGCATACTACAGCTAAAACCATGTTTTCCGAAGATATCATCCGCGTCATCGAAAAATCGATTGCATTAACATGGTAGGACAAATCTATACTGCGAAATCGCAGACCAGGCGCCCGCAGCCTGGTCAATACAACCAAGGAGAGAGGCAGAGAAGGCCATCATAACAAAAGTGTCCTAGCACTCTCCCTGAGAAGCACACGACAACAACAAACAGATGCTGAAAGGTGGCGAGCCTTTAGATGAAAAAATGCTACAGAACGTCTAAAAGCAGCGAATTTATAAAAGGCTACTCTAGACATTTGAGATGAGCGGTTCTTAGTCGCAAGTTTACGGCATTTTAACAACAACGTGCTCAGCTCAAATCGCCCAACATACACAGATGTAAAACGGGTACTGACAATAGTCAGATAAAATATCAACCTGACAGTCTCGGGATAGATAACAACTACTGTAGGCCACTGGTCTGATAATCACGTGAGAAGCTTTTGCTGGAACTAGCGCGACATTTGACAAAAGAGCTAACATGTCACATGGGAAACAGGAACATGCTTTACACCCAGTGGATTAGCAAACACATACAACGGAGAATGCTACCAAGACAGCGATGGTACAATGTTCGATGACCGGCGAGAGGCTTTGAGTAGATCAAATCCTAGTGCGAAATGATAATATGTAGTTGCACGGATGTGCAATCGTGCAGTGCTTCTGTGATGTGTGGCTAACATCGTGCTAAATTGACTGGCTACCGGTAGTGAGCTGCATCCTGAACGGGTTGGAGTCTCACTACCATTTCTATTTTCTTTCTATTTCTTTTGTCATATCTGTCTAGACCTGAGCAACCTGACAGTAACTTCGACCACATGCAGTCTCTGACTATGCGGCACTTTGCCTGGATCAAGCTTGTGCTTTCTTACTTACTTACTTTGCTTAGTTTGAGCAGCCACTGGTGGGCCTGTTCGCAGAGGGGTAGCTTCTCCTTAGGTATTTACAGGGAAACCTCGGAATAATATGTACTATTAATACAACTATCTATATGGTATTATTTGGTATGGTATGGTATGACAGCACAAGACTGATCCAGGCATATTGCTGCACAGTCAGACTGTACGTGGGCGATATTACTGTCAGGTTGCCCAGGCCTAGACAGATATGAGAAAGGAAACAGAGAATAGAGATGGTAGTGAGACTCCAGCGTGTTTCAGCATGCAGCTCACTACCGGCGACCAATCAGTTTAGCTTAGTGTTAGCCACGCAGCACAGAAGTACTGCACGATTGCACATCCGTGCAACAGAGTAACAATCATAGCATCTGCACGCTCGAAATAGCTAAAGTGTATGCCTCTAAGCACCAACTATGGGATTAGCAATTCGTTTGTGCAACAAACTTAGCAAGATAGATTACTGACCGAAAAAGACGAGATCTTTTATTCTTTAGTACAGTTTTATCACAACGCGCTACATTTCGGGGTGCTTTAGGTTGTTGAGAAACACACTGCTTGGCTTAAGAAAGATGTTCTGCAATTGAATTCTTAAGCAGTCTCATACTGCCATCGTTAGATACAAGTGTTCACAACCCATCCCTTCCTCCGAAAACAGTAGTGCAAAATGGCATGTTACATGTGACCACCGAATAATGCTAGAGGGGTTAACTGGATGAATAGCAGCCGCAAGGATAACTCATGGGCGGGGCATTCTCTATGGAACTAATTGATGAGAAATCAACTACCCTGTCAAAGAAAACAAGTGGAATTCATGAAGCGCATACTCAAAGCAACCCACGCAACCTTTTGGCGGGATTTTGGAGCCCACCAAACGCATCCGATAGCATCAGGTGGACCAAGCGACCTGTCCACCCAAAAATGTTGTTAAAAACCTTCTTTCTTTTGGGAAATACACTGCGTATCAGCAACCAACTTCCGAATAATGGTGAACATATAAAGCTTAGACGGAGACACTGTGGAGCTCGCGCTTGTGGTGTACATCCATGGTCGACGGATCTGTTTTTCGAGGTAGTGAACCATCTTACCCAAATAAACCACGGACAAAAGATTCTGGAAATTGCTTCACCTACATCCGGAAAACAAAAATGCAAAGCAAAATGTCCACGTAATTAGTGAGAGCGAACAAATTCCCGTTTCCATGATTTTAACGGCTCACTCCACATGGATGTGCAACAATCAATCAATGCTCTTCCTCACTGTGGAGTAGGCTCGGGCAACCGAGCATAAACGCAGTACTACTACTACTACTGTAGCAATTTGCCGGACACTTGGAAGGTTATTGCGTGAATAGACACAAACGTATACACGACCGCAAACCGTCAACTTTTTGAGGATTTGCTAGACAGAAACATTTCATAATGCTTCAGATTTACGAGGAAAATAAAAATAAAAACAAAGTGATTTACAAACGGAGTTAATAAGCATCAACAGCAAAAGCCACAAAGCACACAAAGCTCACCTTCAGCGTCTGGACTGTGATCAAACAAGACTGGCCGGGGTTTTGGAGTATGCGGCGTTAGAGATCGATCTCGCATTGGAGTCTGGAAAGAACAAAGCGATTAGGAAATCAAATTTCAACCCAAACAGACAGAAAATGAATTTGATGTCCGTGAGTGCCAATCCATGAGCCTTGTCCCTTCTTTAATTCGTCTAATACAAAATGAACAGTTATGGTTACCACATGTCCTGAATTCGACTTTTGTAAATTGAAAATAGGGTAGCGATGATAATGAGGTTGGATAGGCTGGCAAAGGAATTCCATTACCTGAGACGCTCGGACGCTGAAATAACCAGGGTGACACTATCGCCAACACCCTGCGCAGAATGACGTTGTCGGTGCGGAGGACAAGTGAAGACTTGGCTCGCCACCGTGAGATCGGACGTGGAGCTGCTTGGTCTACGATCGGTTTACGGATGGCGCACGTGGGACCGGAGAATTAGAGTGTGGTGCTGGTACAACATCAACTAGAACAAACGACCCCGTACACGAATAGTGCATCCGAAGTAGAGAATACCCTTTTCCTAAAGAAGGCGGTCGAGCACTGTTAAACAACTGAACATATCGAACACGCACGGTGTTTAACATAGCCACAAATAATGGTGCTGTTTCGCACACATCTCCGCTACAACCGTCTCGTGGCGGTTTGTCTCCATCCGGTGAAGACAGGTTCTATGTGCCTTGAATGATTGATCCGTTATTGCTACTGACCTGGAAAATCTCAGGTTGGGACTTAGGCAACACCTGCGCCGATTTCGCATGGTTCATGCAGCCGCAGTATTTCTGAACGACGTGCTGACTGTGTCGAGTGGTTTTTTGGAACGAAATGGAGGAAGTGGTTTATCACTCATCGGTGCTTAGGCCGCTTTGCATGGTTTGATAGACTCCGGCAAGATTCCCAGGCAAATGAAGCTCGTTAACCTGGGAAGGAAAACCCTGATTTTAAACCTTCGCTGCCTTGCGAGATACCCGATCGCGGGAAAGAATTTGGGAGAAAAAATGACGATTACAGATCCGTGCAAGGAGGATATGAACATAAAAGCTGCTGCCGCAAACCGCGCATGGTGGGCTATTAGTCGGTCGTTCTCAGTGATTACTCCACAAATGTTTCGCATTCTTTATTCCACATACGTGAGACCAGTTTTGGAATATGGTTTGTCAGCAACCTTTCCACAAACTAAGGGAGAACGTGACCAGCTGGAAAAAGTGGCGAAAAAGCGGGCGACGAAAAGATGGCAAGGATTGACATCAATTCCTTATGTGGAGAGAGTACAACACCTCAACCTCATGTCACTAAGTATTCGGCTGCTAACTCGTCGCGTATTACTGACAGTCTATGACGAAGAATATCAAACAGAGCTATCTGCACACGAGTTGACAGTTACGCAAAAATAATACACTATAGCATCCGTTCATTTGGGTGTTTGACTCGATGATGAAAAATGTTTCAAAAATCAGAAATACCGCGATTGCGGTAGGACCTGTCGTTGCCTATCGTTCTGAGCGCAGCGGGAGAGATTGTCACTCCCGAATCGGACTGTTTGGTCCTTGTAAAAGCTGCGGAGCACGAAACCATCATGCGCCTGTGATGTACATCCATGAGGTCGACATCGACCGAAGGAGGCCAACAACAACAACTTAAACGCCGATTGTCGGGAAACTACCAGATTGTCGAATGCCAACGGAAATGTAACAAAACAAGCTGAACACAGCCGACCATTCTCCACTTGTCTTTAACATACAACGGAGGAATCACTTCAAACAACAAGGAAAACCACACCCAAGCAAAATCGCGTGAAACGTTTATTTCGAAAAATTGGAAAAACGAACCTCACTCTCCGGAATCAGAGTGTAGTCACGTGATGGGGGTTCGGAGCTAAGATGGTACGATGGCCTGTTCATACACAAGGATACAACCTCACGATTTCGAAATAGATTCGTCAACGAGAGAATCAGGTTGGCGAACCAGGTCTCCTCGGTAAGTTGCGCGTCCGCAGACGGACGCAAGATGGTGTGGTCGAACTGTGGGGGGAAGGAATGGGTAAACAATGTTCAATGCATTGTTTGCATAGCACACATGTGGGAGAGGTCAAGTACGAAATTTACGAGCTCTGTGGCTAGAAAGTGTGGTTGACCAAGTTTTTACACAAACGGAATGATTGTGATGTATGCCAGGGCAGTTCAATATGGACAACTAGCTGTTGCGCATGCAGCAAGTGCTCCCTCTCCACGGCACCACTGGAACCAAAGGAACAGCTAGGCTCATACGTTTGGACAACGATGCCGTCGCAGGAGTTGGCAGGACAAAGTTGAATAGAACTTCGCACTGCCTAACGGGACTCCGGATTTTTCCTCGAGGTTGACTCCTGAAGCCTTTTTCCATGATTGGATGTAGCCACAAGGCAGTGGAGGTTTGAGATACGGGTTTTACTTTCCCTAGGTGGACCGCCTTCATGGACTTACGAGCTCCACCTGCCCGAAGCATGCTGGTTTTGAGGCCCCAGTCAGTCGCCTTCGCCCTTTCTCCTGTCAGTAGAAGCAGTTCCGCCGCCTCAATTATACTGTAGGATTAATGTGTCTGTTCAACAACACGCATTTTTTCCGAGTTTAAAGATTGGGTAAGCGGAGAAATAGGGGTGATTCATAACTTTATGGCATAATAAGAAGCTTTCATTCTCAGGTAGAAGAAAAACATGACAAGTCACAATCATAATTACCATCACAGACAGCCTGACACCGGTTGCTTATCCTCATCAACATCATGGAGCACAGGTCTGGAGCTAGACAATCTACCAAGCAACATGACGCAGGAAAAACAGATAAGCAATCGATTACTAACAAGCCCTACAATCATGACAAAATAAAATCCTCTTAAGATGGGCGAAGAGTGGGACTTAAATGGCCAAGGACAGTGCGCACAAAAATCTGATATGAAGTGCTCACACCTCGAAGGAAACATACATTCAATCAAGTTTGTTAAACGGATGTGCAATCGTACAGTACTTCTGTGCTGTGCGGCCAACACCGTGCTAAATTGATTGGCCACGGGTAGTGAGCTGCATGCTGAAACACGCTGTGGTCTCACTATCATCTTTGTTCTCTATTTCGCATATCTATCTGGCCCTGGGCAACCTGACAGCAATATCACCCACGTGCAGTTTCTGACTGTGCGGCACTTTGCTTGGATCAGGCTTGTGATTTCATTCATTCACTCAGAGAGACATCAAAACGATAGCGTTCTTCCGGCTTGCAACGTCAACCCATTTTCTAACAAACAACATTGAGCACACTACTAGAAGATGCCTAGAGCAAGGCTACCACTGAACACAGCTTGAGACATCCTCAAACGTAACTAGCCTCTACGAGCGCGGGGACTCCAGCCCGAAATACGGACTGTGCCTACTGTATGAATGGGTCTTTGACTGCCTATGCCATGTGACGATTTGGCCACCACGAGTAGTAACACGACAAACAGGATGAGGCATCGCAAAATGAATCCGTTTCACATGTCGAAATCTGCTAAACGAATCTGTTTATATAAATATTATCATCGAAAAACGTTTTCCGGGTAGCATTGTTGCGAGGGTAAAAGCTAACATTCAAAGTGTTTTGAAGAGACAGCAGTTTTCGGATACTTTGAGCTGTTTACGTGGGATCCAAGGTTCGCAAGCATACCGCAATACAGCCAAACGGTTGCTTGGTAGACTCTAAGCTTAAGTAGGAAGATAGTCCTTTCTGACGCCAGAGATGGCCTAGAAATGAGTGCCAAAACCTGCTGAATAATTTACACAACTACCAATATACGCGAAAACGAACTATCGTCTCAAGTGAATGCTTTTCAAGTAATAAAGTGCTGTTCTATAAATAGATGTCCTGCAGCGGAACACAGAAATCAGAATGGCGCAAAACGCACCCCGAATGCTCACACAATATTAGACAGCTCGCATGTTATAGCCTGGACATAAACGTACGAATCTAAAAGCAGGACAATATCATCAACATAGTCCCAACGGAGAACCTGGCCATGTAGCACACTGTGAATCCACTACGTAATTCCATAATGATATCCATTACAAAATACAAAAAAATAATCAAACGAAAACCATCGAACCACGGTATGCTCTAGTCATGATAACATAATATGGATGGTATGGTATGAAAGCACAAGCCTGATCCAGGCAAAGTGCCGCACAGTCAGAGACTGCACGTGGGCTAAGATACTGTCAGGTTGCCCAGGCCTAGACAGATATGAGGAAGAAAAAAGAACAGGAAATGGTAGTGAGACTCCAGTATGCAGCTCACTACTGTCGGCCAATCAATTTAGCACGATGTTAGCCACACAGCATGATCGCACATGGCTAGCAGCACATGGCATAGCAAAGGAGCACCTTCCCCTGAACACAGTACATTTGGATCAATCCGAAAAATGAGTGAAACGAAACAACAACAACAAAACACGCACCATCGGTTGTTCGTGGTTCCCCGGAAACGTCCGCTCGCATAATTGCTGCCACACGGCTGGCATCGGGCGTACGAAACAATACGGTCCACTGCGTATCACGGTCGTTGATTCTTCACACAAGTGTAGGGATGTTTGATGAATCGGATTGGAAGGTTCGTTCGTGACAAGAGTCACGTTGAAAAATTTGCCAGCTCCATCAGACCGGACGGTTTGCGTGAGAAGAAATTCACGTTTCGGCATGCGTAACCGGCAGGCAGACGACGAGCGTAAGTGTTCCATGGTAGGATGCGAATACCAGAGGCCCATTCTGGTGGTGAACCAAAGCAGCACTGGCAGTAATGCAAGCAACAGCAGCAGAATGGACAATATCGAGAAACAGATCATCCGACGTTTGGCAGAGTAGGTGTGCAGGACATTTCTGGTTCGTGTAATGATGCCCAGATGCACCTCCGAACCAACCGGAGGACGTAAGTTCAGGGGTTCTTCCTAATATTTCCGCGAGAAAACATATACGAAATCAATGGAACGCGGGGTACGAACAATGATTAAAGAGTGAAAGGCAACCCGCTCAGTTCTAACCGGCAGGTTGAAAGTATCTGACTAGATTGCATGATTAGCCTCATACATTGTTAGACAAAGCATAGAACCATGGCACGGTTGTGCAATCGTGCAGTACTTTGTACTGTGCGGCTAACACCGTGCTAAATTGATTGGCCACCGGTGGTGAGCTGCATGCTGAAACAGGCTGGAGTCTCACTACCATTTCTATTCCCCGCTCATATCTGTCTAGGCTTGGGTAACCTGACAGTATCTTCGCCCACGTGCAGTCTCTGACCATGCGGCACTTTGCCTGGATCAGACTTGTGCTTTCATACCATAGAACCATGGCATAAGCACCAGCTGCTTATATGAACGAAGAATAAATGGATTACAGGGGAGGTTCGTCCTTTCA
>JACCGJ010013534.1:0-57517 GCA_013407085.1 Atriophallophorus winterbourni
CATCCTAAATAATACACCACTACAACCAGCACAATGTGTACGTGATTTAGGTTATCGATATTCTGGATCACTTACATTTCATGAACAAATAGGCTACTTAATTTCTAAAACAAAAAGAATATAGGTTTACTTCATAGATTCATCTCTCTGCCCCAGTGCAAGCTGGAACTTTACAAGTTAAATACACTACCTTTATTAGATTACTGCAACATTATATCTAGTAACATTACTCGGTCTGATAGCTATGCTTTAGAAGGCATCCAACGTTCTTTCACACGATCCATTACCACCATTTCGGATAAGCATTCATATAAGGATAGATGTCAGATCCTAGTATTGGAACCATTATGGTTTCGAAGAATAAAACAAAATCTTATACTCTTTTACAGAATATTGAAAAAAGATATGATCGACATTGATTTACAATTAGATTTCAAAAACTCTGAAGTATATAATCTTCGACACAAAAACAAAATATGTATACCGAAAATCCACAATCGTATTCGAAAAGATTTATTTATTTATAAATATTCTCGTTTATGGAATTCACTTCCTAATAATATAAGATTGAGCACTTCACAAACTGAATTCAAAAATCAACTCAACTCTTTTTTATCTCCGGAAAAATTGGGTAAGCTATTTCTAATTAATACAACTATAGATAATTTATACTTATACGGCATAAAAGGCTTTTAAAATTTTTTTCGCAATAAAAATTTTTAAAGTGACATATTACTTTTTTCTTGAGAATTTACTTTTCAGAATTGTTGAAATTCAACAAAATACACTCTCGCAATTCTTGAAAGGGCGATGCAACTCATATCTCCGTGACCCGATGAAGTGAAATCCCTATACAATTATCTGCGTTTGAAGTTGCATTTGGAACATCATACATGAATAAACATTGCGATCCAGACCTACCAAAACTGTAATTAACCCATTTTAAACAATTACTGTCGTATTCGTTAAAAACATGAACCTTTATCATTTATTTTTCCGATATTCTATCAACTTCATGTTTTGAACAAGCTACCATCTGTACAAATGTTATTCAACTATTTTTTACGGTTGGTAAAAAAAACAATTTATTTATGTTTGACCTTAACATTTGTATATTTACCGTTTTTATTTGATGTACTTATTCATGAAAACAAATGATCATGCATGGCATGACTTGGTGTATCCAAGAATATACATTATTATTATTATTATTATTATTATTATTATTATTATTATTATTATTATTATTATTGTTTAAAATAATGTCAACGGATAATATCTTCATATACGGCATGGTTTTAAATATAGGTTGAGAAACAGTGAAAAAACTATTAAATTACCAAGGATTCATACTAAAGTAAGGAACAGTTTCTTCTTGACTAAATATGCTAAACTGTGGAATCTTCTTCCGAAATATATAAGACTCAGTTCCTCTTCAAATGAATTCAAATCACATCTAGATTCATTTCTAACCATAAAAAATTCGCAAACTTCTTAATTTAAATGTTCTACTTGATGATTCATATTATAATGGCATTCCTGGGTATTGATATTAAATAGATGTTCATAACGTTTGAAACAACATTCTCTCGCTTCTGAGTTTTTTCTTCACAGCAAAATTCTCAATCCGCACCATAATGAAACTGGCCCCCAGACCTCAAACTAGTGGAATAAATCACCTTCGCCTAGCGGACGAGAAAACGGTACATGTTCAGGAAAGATCAATCTATTTTGAACAATCAAAATGAAAAAGTTTGGAACATCAACAATAGAGATTCTTCACGCGTCTTCGATGGACCTTATCCGTTGAACATCAGTGTTGCCGAAAACATTCTAGACTTTTCCGCACGATACCTGTGTTTTCGTACTATATCAGATCACGTACCGATCACCTGAAAGTAACTTTAAATACCGTTACCTTTATATTTATTGAACGTTAAAGTCCGCTGAAACAAATGACCTTGAAGAAATTGTTTTTGCAAATGTACATGCTATAATCTGATTGTACAAAGCTTTTGGAAATTATTGATCATGTTTAACATGCCTTGGATTTCCAAGAATAAAATTTATTCATTTATCTATGGAGGCGGTTATATAGTCCAATTATTCCAGCGGACAGTTTATGTAGGACTTCTGATTTAAAAAGTCATGTTCGAATGGTATTAACCATATCAACTGATTGGAAGGTAATTTTCAGAAAACGGGGGCATTACCCTTGTAGCTGGAGGACGTAGGGAGGCGTTTCACGGCAGTCGTCAAAGTTCCGTGAATTTGGCTGAGTTCTTGGATGCAGCGCCATTGAGAACAGTCGTGTAGAGTGTTCTAAGCTAAATCATTATCATTAAGTTGAGGCCCATTGTGGACAAAAATGCTACGTTCATCGTTCGACGATTTTAAATCGTAGTCTTCTTGCTTTTTCATCTGCCTCCGAGGATAAGAAACGTCTGGAAAAATACAAACAAGCAAATTTGTATTTCGTAGAAGGTGGGCCGAGATGAAGACCTCTTCAACCTTCTCTGAGGAGTCAAGGGTGATTTGAAGTAGACGTGGGGCATCCGCGTGAGGCGATTTTAGGCGTCTGGAAAGCTTTACTAAAGAAACCGTGTCTACATCAAGTTTCAGTTTTTCACAGAGAGCTCGCCATTTTTGCACATCATCTTGCCTGCGGACTTGAAAGCATGGAGATACACTTCCCGGCACATTTGTACATAAAATGGTCAGGGATCGCGTGTTCTTATGATTGGCTTTTAGAACTGCAGGCAGTTTCCCAGCGTTGTTTGGTTATGGCTTCACGTTTGAAGTAGTGTGTGACTTTGTTGATCGAGTCACATTCGGCAATACCAGATCATCCTTAGGACTTGTGCAAGCAGGTGGGCTGTCCATTTCTAATAGAGACTCGAGGCGTAGCAGTACGGTGACAATAGCACCAATTTGGTCCGAAAATGATGATATGGAAGCGTTGGCTGTTACCTCCGCGTAAGTAGTTTTCTTAGGGGGATCCTCAGCTGGTTTCAGGTTCGATGATTCGTCGTGAACAAAAGATTTAGGTGTTTTCTACTGTGTTTATCGGTAAGTTTGTCAATTTGATGCCGTGCTCTACAAGCAACGCAGAAGAAAAATATCTCTTCAATTTTTGCTCTAGGGTCAAGTAGAATGGTAAGAGGTTATACAATATTGCAAATTTTTGAAACCATTGACAGCTTAGCAATTACGGAATCGATCTTGCTTTCGTCAGGAACCACAGTATATTTTTTAATTGAGATCTAGTACGGTACGCTGCTTTTGACGATTTCGAATGTTTGTAATGCGACAATTAAATATGTATAGTGTGATGCCGAGATTAATGACTTGTCAAACTATTAACATCAGGTTTTTATGGTCATGATTCATAGAAGTGCCGTGTGCTCCGGGTTTGAAGATATCGGAAAATTCCCTCATGAGAGAAGTGTAATTTGGTGCAATATCGGAAATCAGGACTCGAATAGTTTGTATGGGTAAATTACACAAATATCCTATGGCGTAAATCTTTGTGACTTTATCGACGAGTTTTGATGTAGTCATGTTGACTTAGAGATTTAAGTGTGGAAGGGAATCGGCTCCCAAGATAGTGGTTTTGACGTCCGCAACAATGAAAATCAATCAAAAGTTACGTCGCAGACCTAGTGTGTGTGATCGTTGTCCGTATGTGGTTATTTGTGTACCGTTGGCCGCTTGTAGGGTCAATGAAGAGTGGTTTCGCGTTCCGATTTTTGTGTGTAAGAGAACCTAATGTTCAAATTGTGATTATTTCCATTGGGAGAAAGGTTTCGACTTCTTTTTAAGTGCCGGATTTGTAAAGTCAAATCGCTTATCAGTGATTTCAAATAAGTTAAATCTTTTAAAACTGCGATGGAAGTATAAAAAAGTGGAAGGTGGTTAGATGTTCGTGCATATTGGTGTGTTACGAGACATGTCATAGATTTCATCTGCAACTTGAGAAAGCTTGTCTATGTTACTGTCAGTTTATATGGTTACCAGAAATGTACGCACATCTTTCGGCCTACTCTGGAACCACATCTGTCGTAGCACTCGTTGATCCGGCTCCTGTATCCTCAGTAACTGTATCAAATGACGTAAATGTTATGAAGTTGTACGATCATCAGGCTCGACGTTGGATAAGTGCTTTCATACGTGTTATGATCGGTGGAACAAATTCGAGAGATAATTGCAGATTTGAGCCTATCTAATTGATTTGTGGCAGGTTGTTTGTGAATGTAATCAGAAAACTATCTAGCAATGGTGGTTGGAAGCAATTTAACAACGCAGTTGCTGCGTGTGTGTTGCGATGGAACAAGGTAAGACTTGGATAGAGCTTAGATTTGTGCAAACGAGAGACGTGGATCCGTCGTGTTGATGGCGAGTAACGTGAAATCATTGATAAAATCATCTTCCTTCTTGTGCTCGGCATTTGTGTTATTGTTTGTATCGCGTATCTTACAGGTCGAATCGAATTAAATGCGGGTTTGAACTCACCCATTTAAGGAGGATAGTGGGGATGAAACGTTAGGCTGCGTTTTGTCCCGTTATAACCATATACAACTTCGAATCCAACGCTCCAAAGACACCGTGGAGAGTAAGTTTATTGTTATTAATGCGTGGGTTGATTTACTGATGAACAATGTTGAGTGAGTTAACAAACAAAAAAATCAATAAAATGTGAGTGCTAACGATAAAACGATATCGATGGATGGATCCAACTATTTTTTACGGTTGTTGAAAAATAAAAAAACAATTTATTTATGTTTGACCTTAACATTTGTATATTTTATACAGTTTTAATTTGATGTATTCATATCATAAAACAAATGATCAGGCATGGCATGACGTGGTGTCCAGATTATACATTATTATTATTATTATTATTAATTATTATTATTCTTCTTCTTATTCTTCTATCTCTTCTTCTTATTATTCTCTTCTTCTTCTTTCTATCATTCTTCTCTCTTCCTTCTTCTTATTCTTCTTTCCTTCTTATCTTCTTCTCATCTTCTTCCTTCTTCTTCTTCTTCTTTTCCTTCTTCTTTTATTCTTCTTATTCTTCTTAGTCTTCTTCTCCTTATTCTTATTCTTCTTCTTCATCTCTCTTCTTCTTCTTCCTTTCTTACTTCTTCTTCTTCTCTCTTCTTCTCTTCTTCTTCTTCTTATTTTATTCTTATTATGATTCAGTATTCGTATTATTATTATTATTATTATTATTGCGCTATCATTAATCGAAAAGATATGATAATTATCATGTCAACAAATTAACAAATTAAGATAATACAAAACAGATAACTTCACATATTACTACAAACGCAGTTCGAAAATTAAAATATATTTTTCCTCTTATTGTACAATGTCAATGGAAGTATAACAAGAACCAAGTACATAACCTACAAGTGCTTTCACGAGAGCATGCTCTCAAACAGCATCTAGTCAATCGTTTCGACTTGGCGGAATACGGCTTTATGATAGGCGGTTTACATGAATTAAACCACTGTCGTCTATACAGAAAAATAAGATGGTAAGACTGATATCATATTATGTTTATGAAGCTTTGGAATATTTTTCATGTTCTTAAGGAATAATTATATCAAGTAGGCAAGTAAACATTTACGTGGAATCAATCATGTGATTGTAGTGAACCAAAAAACATAAGCATGCACTACACACAATACACCAAAAATGGAATGAACTCACTAAAAGACCAAAGGAGCAAATGTCCTAAGACCTTTGTATTGTTCGTTTCCTGGCCATAAATGCTAAATCAATTATACTTAAAATCCATATACTAAAATCTTACCTATCTTCTAAACCTGTAAATATTATTCTTATCCTGGACCCATGATGATCAGTCTGACTCTAAACTCATGATACCTAACTACCAGGTATTTAGGAGAAACCGCACTCTGAAACGAGGTGGTGGTTGCCTTATTTATGTGCATTCAAGATTTGAAGCTAATAGTATTACACCTTCGAATTTAACAGACCTTGAAGATTCACTATGGATAGAACTACCTATACTATATCTTTTAATAGGCTGCATCTACTACCCACCAGGCTCAACTTCATATAATCTGAATACATTAACTCAAGCTTTCATCGAAACGTCTTTACATCATTTAATTCAATTCAATTTTAATGGTCTAAAAAGCATATAGCTTGACAATAACCACAGAATAATATGGGAGTTACGAATAACATGGGTAGAAAAACGGAATTTGTTTGCTTACTGAGCAGTTCAGGAATCAAGTAAAAATCCATTAGACAGAGACCGGTTTCAAAGTTCAAAGCTTTTATGGTGTAAAATATATGGGTTCAAAGTTTGGATTGGTCAACATGAAATTGTCCAAATTCGATTTGAATATATCCAAGGTGGGTGAATGTGCAACATTACAAGGTAGGGAGTTCCAGGTAAAGCATACTCGTACGGAATAAAAGTACCTTTGACAGTTTAGTCTCGAGTCGGGAATATATACTGTATAGTCGTGACTCCGGCTGGTTCTGTGTGGTAGTAGCGTGAATAGTTGATTTAGGGGATGGTTGGGGGTATGCAGTATATTGAACATAAGTATCAAATCACCTCTAAGACGGCGGTAGCGAAAGTCGAATAGATTGAGACTTGCAATACGATCTTCGTATTGTTTGTGCTTCAAACCGCGTACGAGATTGGTAGTCCGATGATATATTCTCTGCAAGAGGCTGATGTCCTTCTGTAGCCAGGGTGACCAAGCCTGAACCGCATACTCCATGGTTGGCCTCAAGTACGTATTAATTATTCGATGAACGGTTTGCTTAGTGAAACTCTTGAACACGCGTTTAAGCAGTAGCAATACTCGTGACGTCTTTTCATAGACATCGGTGACGTTATGTGACGGTTTCAATGTGATGATCACCCACACACCCAAGTCCTTCTCCTTGTCAGTGCTTTCAAGGATACGGGAACCAAGGGTGTAGGAGTACTCGAAATGTCTTTTAACAGTCAATACCTTGCATTTTCTGACATTGAAAGTTAGTTCATTTCTAACTGACCAGTCTTGTAAGGCATCGAGGTCCAGCTGAAGCTCTCTGCAATCCTCAGTTGTACGTACTTGTGTCCACAGCTTGATGTCATCCGCAAATAACAAGATTTTGCAGCGAACAAGTTTAGGTTAGTCGTTGACATACATCAGGAAAAGAAGTGGTCCAAGCACTGATCCCTGCGGCACCCCACTCGTTACTGCAATAGGTCGTGACAAAGCACCTGTAAAAGGCAGAATTCCAATTATTTTTATTGAAAATCAAACGTTCGAATCTCCTGCATTTTGTTCATTTTTATCGTTTTGTTTTACTGAACTATTTGAAGTTATTGGATTTTGGGTCAACTTTTTGTATCTTTATTTGGCCGTTCGCGCGCAGTTGAAATTGTGACATTTAGCTGTATTTGTTGCTATTGAATATTCGTTGTTTTTGGATTCAGTACGAAGCGGAATAATTGAGGTTCGCTATTTTGTTGAATAATTATTTCGTTTCAATAGTACCGTATTGTCCCACGTATTGTCTTGTCAATATTTTGGTGGACTTGGACGCGTGACTCAACCGTTGGATAAACACATTGGTGTTTATAGCGCGACTGAAATCTTTGACGTTGAACTCGATTTTCCCCGTAAAGAATTGTAAGTTACAGTACTCCATTGGCTTCGTTCGAGCAATTGAGGAAAACGAAGAAATCGTCGAAGAAAACGACTGAACACGACCAAAAGGATCCTTTGGACGGGCAAGTCGGTAATCACTTATTGGTTGATAACATGTCATGCTCTGGTTCGGTAGGTAGTTCTGACTCTGGTAATCTTAGGGCGCAGCTTGTGTTAGCACAAATAGAGGAAAAACAGAAGCGTCAGGAGCTTGAGTTAGGTCTGTTGACAGCTGCGAATGCTACTCGACTTGCACGACTTAAATTGGAACTGTCTGAGGATGGAGATTCTGGCCAGGCTGCTAGAGACGGTAAGGCTGAGAAGACCGTCAAGGAATATCTCCGCTCAGTTAAACTCCAAGAAGGACGCGGAGGGTCAAGTTTATTCCCTGACCGTGTAACACCGGTGATGCCACGTGTAGAATTGCAGTATTTTGATGGCAATCCATGTCAGTATTGGAAATTCATACGTCAGTTTGAAAACTATATTGAGAGTTATGTTTTTGACGACGGCCAACGTATGCTGTATTTGCTGCACTATTGTAAGGGTCAAGCGCGAGATGCTATCGATGGTTGTAGTATGTTGTCGCCCGAAACTGCCCACAAAAGGGCGCGAGAGATATTAACTGATCTCTACGGACAGACTCACGTTATCGCGCGGTCAATGATTGACCGCTCAATTTCATCCATGGAAAAAGTAAAGTCAAACGGGGTTTCGCTGACACAAATCTAAATAGAGATGCAGAACTGTGAGACTGCTCTCTCTCAAATGAATTACGAGGCGGACCTTGATTCTTTGACGACACTTGAGTTGATCTTCTATAAATTACCATATGAACTGCAGGATCGTTGGGCCAGATTAGTTGATGTGATCAACCAAGGCAACCGTCAGCCTAAATTTCATGACCTGCAGCGGTTTATAGCGGACGAGGCACGTATATGTCGTAGTCGCTTCGGTCAAATTGCGACCAAATCGAATGTAAAGACGATGGAAAAGACAAGCAGAGACTTTGCGCGAGTTCATGCTACAGTTAACCGCACGGGCCAGTTTCAATCGAACCTTGACAGCAGTTGTTATGTCTGTGGTGGTGAACACGATTTAAATAATTGTGACATGTTCAAATCTTACGATGTGACTGGTCGGTGGAACGTTGTCAAGAAATATCAGGCTTGTTTCTTATGTCTTCTTACCGGTCATCAAGCTATAAATTGCCGCAAGAATGTGCTCTGCTCTGTCTCTGGTTGCAATGGGAGGCATAATTACTTGTTACATATGCACAAGGAAGGAACTGATCAAAATTTGTTAAAATGTAACAGTATGAGTGCTCGTTTTAAACGTGTTCGTCTAGGCACATTCCCTGTTAACGTTCTGGGACCACGAGGCGCAGTAGATACATATGCCATGTTGGATAACGGATCTGATGTGTCTATTGTGAAAAGTAGCCTTCTTGTTGAATTGGGAATTCAACCCGAAAAAGAAGTCCTACATATTCGAACGCTGAATTCGGTTTCTTATCTAGAATCTGGGACAACAGAACTCTCGCTAGCACCATTAGGTTGCGATAAACCTACTGTGGTCATACAGCGCGCATTTTGTGTTTCGGATTTGCCTAGAAACAATTGTTGTTCGGCTGCTATTGACGCCAAGCCATTGGAACATTTGAATGATTTAGATTTACCTGACATTCCTGATCACTCGGTTGGTCTGCTTATTGGAGCGGACGTACCAGAAGCACACGGTGTATTGGAGCAGAGATTTGGTCGCCCCAACGAGCCATTTGCTGACCTAACCACGCTCGGCTGGGTGGTTCTGGGACCAGTTAATTTCCAGGCGACACGTAACAAGCTCGTGTTCAGTGCTCAAAGGGAATTCACAGATGTGACCGAGCAATTGAAAACAATGTATAATAAAGAATTTGATGATAGCTCATCTTGTGACCAACAAATGTCAAGGGATGAATTAAAGGCCGTTGAAATCGTCGAAAGGTCTCTTAGTTTGACAAACGGCCATTTTGAAGTGTGCTTACCTTGGAAAAAGATTTTCATCAACTTTGTAACAACTACGATCAAGCAAAGTCGCGTATGCAGAGCCTTTGTTCTAGGTTTCTGCGGAACCCTGAGTTATTCCAAAAGTATGCAAGTATGATGGAACGTAATTTTTGCTCTGGATATGCGACTCCTGTTCCGGAACATCAATTACGAACAGAGTTTCGACCGCGATGGTATCTTCCACATTATGCAGTGGTTAACCCTAAAAAGCCCGGCAAGCTAAGGATTGTACATGACTGTGCCGCCAAATTCAGAGGTGTATCACTAAATGATTGTTTGTATCAAGGTCCAGATACACTACGTAGTTTAGTCGGTATACTTCTGCGATTTCGCAAGCAACTGATTGCGCTCTCTGGCGACATTGAGGAAATGTTCATGCAGGTGTCTGTACCTGAGACTGATCGGGGCGCTTTGAGGTTTTTGTGGTGGCCGAAGAATGACATGTCTCAAAACCCTATTGAATACCAGATGGCTGTTCATCCGTTCGGAGCGTTTTCTTCACCATTCGTCGCAAACTTCGCTCTAAAACAGACGCTTGCCCTGTATGATCAGAATGCCCCCGCGCTAGTTGCTGATGCTATTCGCAATAACTTTTATGTTGACGACTTGCTTATCTCTGTGTCAAATGTGGGGGAGGCAATTATTTTCATCGACGAAATTCGCCGTATGTTTTCCAAATGTGGCTTCAGGTTGCGGAAGTGGTTGTCAAATTACAAGGATGTTTTGAAAAATATTCCAGATGAAGAATTAGCCCATCCAGACGAAAACTTTCGTCTAAGCCCCGTCCCTGAGGATAGAACATTAGGTCTTGAATGGGATTCCATTTCTGACGAGTTTCATTTCTCATTTTGGCCAAATGACGTTCCTCTCACAAGACGCTCATTGTTATCAGCAGTTTCGTCTTTGTTTGACCTTTTGGGATTGGTCCCTCCAATTCTGCTGCCAGCCAAATTACTGCTTCAGAGGCTTTGTCGCGACAAATTAGATTGGGATGCTGAACTATGTCCGACTGACGTGCGAGCTTGGAGAAACTGGGTTTGTAACGTTCGTGAATTGCAATCATTGAGGATACCCAGATGTATGAAGCGTCAAGGAGCTCATGTATCACGACCCCGATTGCACGCGTTTTGTGATGCTTCGGAAGTTGGGTATGGGGTTGTAATTTACCTCAGATTTAATCCAGTTTCAGGTCCCCCATATTGCTGCCTACTCTACTCAAAGTCACGTGTCGCTCCACTGAAACCCGTCACTATTCCGCGTTTGGAACTAGTAGCCGCAAAGCTGGCGGTATCGCTTGCCGTCATAGTAGAGAACGAAATTCAGTTGGAATTAGATCAAACGTGTTTCTGGACTGATTCGACGATTGTTATTCATTATATGAACAATAATTCCACGAGGTTTAGTACGTTTGTGTCCAACAGGTTGGCAGTAATACATCAGCACACCAAACCAAGTCAATGGCGACACATACGATCTGAGGACAATCCAGCTGATCTTGTTTCTCGTGGGTGCAACGATGTCTCCGAGATACGCCGATGGTTGATGGGACCGAAGTTCTTAACACATCCTGAATCGGAATGGCCGTCAAATTTATCATTCGAACTTCCCAATTATGTTGAATTGAAGAGAAATCCAAAGAGAGTTAATATAGTGCATCAAAAAGCAGGTCTTTATGATGTCCTACAGTATTACTCGTCTTGGCGGAAATTAAGGATAGCAGTTGCTTGGTTGACCAGGTTTAAGCAGTACATTGTTAACAAAGGTGTTGTTCAGCAAGCAAGACTAACGGCTGATGAACTCCACCACGCTGAACGAGACATATTGCGAATTGTTCAATCGCAATCATTTCTTGGGATTGCACAGTTACTCTTGTCCGGTAGAATTTGTACAAAGGTTCGTGGAGCTCAGCTGCGAAAATTGAATCCAGTTATTATCGATGGGCTAATCTGCGTAAACGGTCGCTTAAATCTGACGGGACATTCCGATGCCGCAAAACTCCCTGTCGTCTTACCGAAGATAGACCCTGTCACTGACCTCATCGTCAGGCATTACCACATTTGTGAAGGACATAGTGGGATTACGCACGTATTATCGGCTATACGAGAACGATTTTGGATTCTTCAAGGTGGAGCCACTGTGGAGCGAATAATTGGTCGATGTATAATATGCCGCCGGTATGCAGCTAAGAAATGCCAACAGTTGATGGCCCCGTTGCCGGTTAGCAGGATAGAAGGTGGTTCATACCCATTCCAGCATGTGGGTATTGACTATTTTGGTCCGTTTTTTGTAAAACGCAGAAGAATGACCGAAAAACGATACGGTTGTTTACTTAGTTGTTTACAGACCAGAGCAGTTCATTTAAAGTTGGCGAATTCGTTAACAACTGAATCGTTCATACTAGCGTTAATTCGGTTTATTGGTCGCCGCGGAATGCCTACGGATATCTACAGTGATAATGGAACTAATTTCATTGGTGCTCAGAGAGAACTTCGAGACTGTTTGGTTAAATGGGATGAACATAAAATAAATGAACATCTTGCTTCACAAGGAATACGCTGGCAATTCCAACCGCCGTATGCCAGTCATCGAGGTGGTGTTTGGGAGCGTGTGATCAGGTCTGTTAGAAGAATTCTGTTTGGATTGGGATTGGAACAAGTGGTTTCGGACGAGGTGCTTAATACTCTGATGATAGAGTCCGAGCGTATCCTGAATAATCGTCCATTGGTTCCGGCCTCCCTGGATTCCGCAGAAACTATTGCTTTGACACCTAATCACCTACTACTTCTACGAGGCAATGCTGGCCTACCTCTCCCAGTTGCTGAAAAATATCTGCGAAGATGGAAACAAGCGTCTTATTTAGCGGACATTTTTTGGCGCAGATGGATGCAAGAATACTTGTCTACACTTCAAACCCGCCAAAAATGGCTTCGAAAGCACCGCAACTTGAAAGTTGGGGATTTAGTTCTTCTAGTAAACGACGCAACACATCGTGGGTCTTGGCCATTGGGCCGTGTCACTGAATGCTTGACCTCGAAAGATGGTTTAGTTAGACAGGTTCGTATACAATCGCGAGGAGTAGAATTTCTGCGGGATATTCGGCAACTTAGTTTTCTGGAGGCAGATTCGAATATAGATGAAAACATGCATGCTGTTCCCGGAGCTGGTTTCGTTACGTAAAGTGATTGGGCCAACCAGGTTGGTTGAAGTAAGGCATGGAAAACGTCTGGCTTCTGATCAACCTGGCTAAAAGAGCCGGTGAATTTTGTCACGTGTGGGAGGCATGGAGAACGTCTTGTGCATGATGACATTATCTCACTTTAATTCCGAAAGTAACATCTACGCGTTTGTTCTAGCATATGAGTTGAAGAATGAATAATGACCTTCTTAGGAAACCAGAGCATGTGCATTGTTAACCTTTGTGAAATCCGGTGCGGATTTCGGGGGGCGATGTAAAAGGCAGAATTCCAATTATTTTTATTGAAAATCAAACGTTCGAATCTCCTGCATTTTGTTCATTTTTATCGTTTTGTTTTACTGAACTATTTGAAGTTATTGGATTTTGGGTCAACTTTTTTTGTATCTTTATTTGGCCGTTCGCGCGCAGTTGAAATTGTGACATTTGGCTGTATTTGTTGCTATTGAATATTCGTTGTTTTTGGATTCAGTACGAAGCGGAATAATTGAGGTTTGCTATTTTATTGAATAATTATTTCGTTTCAATAGTACCGTATTGTCCCACGTATTGTCTTGTCAATATTTTGGTGGACTTGGACGCGTGACTCAACCGTTGGATAAACACATTGGTGTTTATAGCGCGACTGAAATCTTTGACGTTGAACTCGATTTTCCCCGGACCGAATTGTCGGTTACAGCACTATCAACCCTCACTCGAATGACACGGTCTCGGAGATAATCCTCAAACCAGGCTAGTAACGAACCCTTGATTCCAGATAGCTCCATCTTTTGTAGTAACAGACTGTGGTTGACACGATCGAATGCTTTTGACATATCAAAATAACAAGCGTGTACTGTGAGACCTTCGTCTACAGCTTGTGTCCAGTCATCGAGGCGAGCAGAAGATTTGAAAGGCAAGAGTGTCTTTTTCTGAAGCCGTGTTGTTCGACTGTGAGCAAGCAATTGTCTTTCAGATGTTTTGTGACGTTGTTTGCTACGAGGCGCTCCATCACTTAAGAGATCACCAGTAGTAGTGTTACTGGTCGATAGTTGGATACTTCATGCATGGATACTTCATGCACGCCATAAACGTATAGCCGGTGATTTTTACATACCTAATTTAAACTGGCACGAACGAAGTAAAGTTAGCTCTCATACAAATTTTATGAAAACGCTTGACTTACTAGGTTACAAACAATTTATTGATAGACCAACTAGAAAGGGCAACATTCTTGACTTAGTCTTTACTCTAAATATTGATCCATCGCTTAAGAGATCACCAGTAGTAGTGTTACTGGTCGAAAGTTGGATACTTCATGCATGGCTTTATTTTTTACCGTTGATAAAATTCGTAATCTTCTTAATTTAAATGTTTTACCTGATGATTTATATAATAATGGCATTCCTGGTTATTGATATTAAATAAAAGTTTATATTGCTCGAAACAACATTCTCTCGCTTCTGAGTTTTTTTCTCCACAGCAAAACTCTCAATCCGCACTAAAATGAAACTGGCCCCCAGACTTCAAACTAGTGGAATAAACCACCTTCGCCTAACGGACAAAAAATGGCTCATGGTCAGGAAAGATCAATCTATTTACAACAATCAAAATGAAAACGTTTGGAACATCAACAATAGAGATTCTTCGCGCGTCTTTGATGGACCTTATCCATTGATCATCAGTGTTGCCGAAAACATTCTAGACTTTTCATTGCAATAGCTGTGTTTTCGTAATATATCCGATCACGTACCGATTACCTGGAAACAACTTTAAAAACCGTTACCTTTATATTTATTGAACGTTAAATTCCGCTGAAACAAATGACCTTGAACAAATTGTTTTTGCAAATGTACATCCTATAATCTGATTGTACAAAGCTTTTGGAAATTATTGATCATGTTTAACATGCCTTGGACTTCCAAGAATAAAATTTATCTATTTATTTATTTATTTATTTATTTAATGGGGGACCATAAAATATTAACCTTCCATCTATCATGCACTTGCACAGCTACCAATGAGGTCAAGACTGTTCACCGTTTCATCGATTAAAACTTATTTTCAACACTTATAAGGATTGGAGATTGGTCTCAATTCTTTCTTTCACATGATTTTCCAACTATATCCTCGACATTTCATTCGAAAATTATAGGTTTAATCGATTAAGCTAGCAGTTCTAAAAAACGCATAAAAAAACTAGGCTCGAGAAAATGGAAAAAAATAAAAGAGTGGTCTACAATTGCAATTAACAATAACGACATCTTTGCTCGTTTACGTTCCTATGAACTATTGAGTGATCACAAACTCATTCTAGACCACACATTGATTGCATCGGAAAATAGAGCACTGAACAGTTGTGATAAACTAAAATCACTTAGCAGGTTATTTAAATCACGATCCGTAAGCTCAACCAGCAAAGTAGATTTTATTATTCAGGATCGAACTTATAATTCGGCAGAAATAAGAATTACAGACCCTATTACAATCTGCGAAAAATTTCTTTAATATTTTAATACTACTTACAATACTTCCATCTATAAAGATATGACTAGAACATTTCGGTCACCTAGTGTTTGAAACATTATATGCATAAATCTGAATGACATAAATGAAGTCTGTAAGCAAACTACGTTCACTCTCAAGCCAGTCATAACAGGCATTCTACCCGCCATTTGCAAAATGGGTGGTGACGATTTCAAACTTCTTCTACTGAACTTATTTAACACTTCAATCGAATCTGGAATCTTCACTTTAGAATGGAAACACTCTGTCGTTACACTCAGACATAAATCTGGCTCGAAGCACACGGTATAAAATTGTCGCCCAATTAACCACACAGCAATACTATCTAGATTACTTGAAACAATAATAAAAAAGCTATCTTAAATCACATATCTCCAAGTTTATTCTCTAGAGCTCAACATGGCTTTCTAAATAAAAGATCATGCATTACATGTCAGCTTGAATAACTTGACTATATTACTGCATCGATTGAGGAACGTACGGCAGTTGTAGTTGTCTTGCTTGTAAAGTAGATTAGAGTACTTTTAAGGACGATATCCAAATGGCTCGGAATTGCTTTCTATACTCGATTCAAACCCAAGTAGAGATACGCGCAGAATTGTCCAATCAATGCAAAACCAATATATTTGCAAACAATTGCTGTATGAAAATGCGGTACTAAAACAAATATACAAAAATATACAAAATACCTCAGCACTGAAGATCCGGGAATAATTTCAATAACAATTAAGAGCGTCTATGCGCGGAAAATATGGCGCAAGTCCAATCAAGTAAATTGCGAACCAGCAAAAATGGCGGGAAAGATTAAAACAAAATAAGAAGAGGAAGTACGAAGTAAGGAATCTTTCAGTAAAGTAAATATTAGCAACAAAAAATAAATGTGTACAATTCGATAGAAGCACACAAAAAATTGGAATCCAGGCAGGCCAAAATTTACCAAACTTAAATGTGAAAATCACATTTACACTGCCCCCCGGAAGCCACTCAGCTTCAAAACATATCTATAAACACATCTCCATAGTTTGCTATACTCTGAATAAGTAGACAAACGTTCCTATCTACCGTGCATTTTTGCCAATTCTAAAATGCTACAATGAGACTATGTACAAAAATGTTAACTACTCATTAGTAGTTGAAGCTCACAAAAATAGATGACCACAATGTAATTTTTACCAGCGAGATAGTAGAAACAGCATGTCAATCATCAAGGCATGGGCATAACCACACAAGACTTGTATCTCATATGCAATTGTTATGTGCTGCTGGTTTAGTTTCCGGAGACAATAAGCCCAAACCATCTATAAGCAATTTGCATGTCAGTAGCACGCGCTATGGGCCGTAGTTGCTTAATATTCCACAACGGAAGTCATTGCTCTATGGAAACCTTTTCAAATTTGCATGCACGAGCCGTCTATATTGTCAAATGTTGCCAAAGTAATTTAGGGTGCATGAGAAAAGCATAGGAGGCACCTTTGTCACGTTCAGCCATTCGCACCGTCACATAATGCAGGTGTCAGGTTGTCCTGACCCGCGCCGCGCAACCATTATTCAGTTGGACTTGGACCAACACGTATTTACGTGTTTCTGATGATCATGGGTCTCAAAAGATTCATCACGCATGTAGGTGAATGCTCCTTAGTCCATTATCGCCGGATGCTAACATGCATGTGCAAGTGCTCCGTGGCTGTATACAATGAATACATCACGCATAGCGTATGTATCATGGCCTGCGATATTTATTTTTTATTTTTTATGAGATAAGGAGCTTTTGGCGACGAATGGCTGGAGCAATCTTTGACAACCTGTTACACTGTCCCGGTTATGAAAGCATAATATGTAACGATCGACAAGGGCCAGCCATAATGCATTTCTCATATGCAACTTTCAAAAATGCACAATGTATGAATAGTGCACATGTCCACAATACGTCATGGCAACATTTTCTATTAACCCGAAGTATCTATAACCATAATCCAATTTGTCTCCGAGGTACATGGTGTGTTATGCGCCATCACCAATGATCAACATCCTGATTACTTTCTACTCGTCTACTACCCCCTCTAGAAGACAGAGGGATCGAACGTCCCTCCTCAAAGACCCTTCAGCAGTTTTAATTGTCACCTGTCTTACCAGACCGTCGGACCCTGGAAGGGTATCAATTACCAAGCCCATAGGCCATTTACCTCTGGGACAATTTACCTTAGTTAGAAGCACTAAATCTCGTACCCTGAGGTTTCGCTTTGGCTTCAGCCACTTACGGGTTATTTCTAGGGTTGGTAGATACTCGCTCTTCCAACGTTTCCAAAAGTTATCTGCTAACTGTCGCGCTTGACGCCATCTTTCGGTCATTCTTTCTCTTAAAGGAATATTATAATCAATCAGACCAGCGTTAGATCTTAAAAGCAACAGATCATTTGGAGAAAGAGCTGACGGTCGCTCTGGGTCATCATAAACCGGAACAATTGGTCGGTCATTCACTATTCTTTCCGATTCTGCTAGTGCTGTCAAAATAACTTCGTCCGAAACGACTTGTTCTTTCACTAGATGGCTCAATATCTAACGAATTGTTCTGATCATCCTCTCCCAAACTCCACCACGATGGCTGGCTGAAGGAGGATTAAAGTGCCATTCTATACCATGTTTAGATGTCGCGTCGGCGATACTGTTTTGATTCAAAGAACGACAAATATTTTTCAATTTAGTTTAAGCTCCAACAAAATTAGAGCCATTGTCACTATAAAGGGCGCTTGGAGTTCCTCTCCTACATACGAATCTGTTCAAAGCCATTAGAAATGAGTCCGTTGAAAGGTCATGAACTAATTCAATATGCACTGCCCGCATTTGCATGCACGTAAATAGACACCCATAGCGCTTAGCTACGCTTCTCCCTTGCCTAACACAAAAAGGGTCGAAATAATCAACTCCGGTGTGTTCGAAAGCGTGTTACCCCGTGTCGGTTCTAAATGTCGGCAGTGGCGCCATGGCCTGATGGCATGGCGCCGCATGTAGGCGTTTGCACTCCATACACGAGCGTAAAACTCGTTTGATTACCGCCATTCCCTTTATGATCCAGTACCTCCGGCGAATAATAGACAGAACATGTGAAGCTCCCGAGTGGCCACACATCAAGTGATAATGCTGTATTATTAATTAGTATTATATATTGGTTTTGCATTAAAAAAGCAGTTGTTTGCAAATATATTGTTTTTGCATTGATTGGGCAATTCTGCGCGTATCTCTAACCGGGTTTGCATGGAGTATAGAAAGCAATTCCGAGCCATTTGGATATCGTCCCTAAAAGTACTCTATTGTACTTTACAGTACTCAACAATCTCGTGAATTCGTTGGAAGATTAGGAATATGGCAACAACAAGAAGCATGTCGAAGAAGTCGGACGAGAAAATCGATGGTTCAATCGCATCCAACATGGAGCAATCTTGTCCTTCGACCCTTGTTATCCCTCCTGCATCCCCTACCCACGTGAGTCAGTCAGACACACATTATATCAATTTTGGTTCTATTCCCTCTTTTGGTTGTCCCACTATTCATTCCCCACGTTTGTCGTCTCAGAGTTCCAGACAGGTCCATAGCATTAGAGAGGATGCTTCGAAGCAGCATGATGACTTATGGGAGGAAGAAGAGTTGCGTTTAGCAGAGGAAGAGTTGGAGCTTAAAAGGCGACGCCTAGCTTTGAAAAGATCGGAGGGCAATCGTGATCATGATCAGTATATTGATCAAGATGTTTATTCTGTGAAACGTGCCGACGATGGAAGCCCACCACCACAGCCATCAATTGAAACTCTCTTCAGAAGTCTGGCCGTAGGACTTAGTTTGCCCAAAATAGAAATCGAGCCAATTGATGGTTCACCGGCTGACTTTGTCACATTCATGAGGTCGTTTGTCAGCCACATAGAATCCCAGGTTACGGATCCTTATCAAAAACTGTGCTATCTTATCTATTATTGTAAAGGGACACCCAAGGAGTCTATCCGGCATTGCGTTTTGCTTCCTCGTGAGAGTTGTTTTTCTAGTGCTTTAGAAATACTCCGTGCACAATATGGAAAGCCACAACAAATCGTCGACTGCGTCACAAAGGATTTATATTCAGGATCGGTTATTCGATCTGGTGATCAAGCTACGCTAGAATCCTTGTTGCAGCAGATGCGCAGCTGCAATATTAGTCTCTCACAACTAAACCGTGCCGCAGATTTAAAATGTACAACTAATCTGCTGAAAATTGTTCAGCAATTACCCAAGCCACTACAGATAAAGTGAGCTGAAGTGGCAGAGTCTTTAATCGTGCTGAACAAAGAGCCGTCATTTGAAGATTTAATGGCTCTGATAGAAAGAAGAGTAGCAATAGCTAGTACAGAGTACGGTGCCTTGGCATTTGAAAAAACACAAAGTCTTCGCCTCCCCTCAGTTCTGGTCGTAGAATTGCTGCTGTTCAGCATTCTCCACCAACGAAAATCTGTATGCTTTGCCAGTCAACCCACCCTCTGGAGAAATGTTCAATTTTCCGGAGTTATAACGTCCAAAAAAGGTGGGAAACACTTGAGCGAAATGGACTGTGCTTCCAGTGCCTTAAAGGTAACCATAGAATTGCAGACTGCAAATCGCAACAACTTTGTCGCTTAGATGGTTGTAGTAAAACCGATCACTATCTCCTTCATACGTCGACTAACAATATTGAAAAGGCGACAGAAGAAATAGCTCAGGTGTGTAACTCCACTAGTTAGGCTGGTGGGTCCAAGCGGTTAGGTGTCTACTTACGCCTTTCTTGACAACGGATCGGACTGCACCTTACTTGACAGGGATTTTTTGGAGCCATTAGGACTTGAATCGTGGAAAATAAAGCTGAGCATCTCCAGTTTACATGGCTCTAAGACAATAACTTGTGGGCGAACCAATGTAAAGCTATCCTCACTAGACAATAAATTCAATTGTGTGATCGAACACTCAATTGTTGTGAACAGACTGCCTGTCAGTTGTGTTGATATTCCCAAGATCGATATTAATCGATGGCCTCATCTTGAAGGAGTTTCACTGGATTCCCTCAGGTCGAGTCGCGTGGGCATTCTCATAGGTTGTGATGTTCCGGATGTGCATTGCGGTTCGGAACATAGACTTGGAAAAGAACGAGAACCGTTAGCAATCAAGACGCCATTGGGTTGGGTTTTGAGAGGGCCAACGGGTCAACATGACATGTCACCTCGTCGCGTCAACGCGATCCTACAAGAACTTCCGAGCATCGAGACATTGATGACACAGTTGTATGACTCAGAATTTTCAGATCCTATAGACTCTGAGGCACCACATCCCTCTCTCGACGATGTCAGAGCACAACACGAAGTGGAGTCATCACTTCGCCTGGTCGATGGTCACTACGAAATAGGGGTGTCATGGAGATGTACGTTACTTGATTTGCCAGACAATTATCATTTGGCGCGAATGAGGCTAAGCAGTTTATGCCGTAAGCTAATGAAGGATCAATCCCTTCGAGATCGTTATATCGCCACAATGAAGACTCATTTCGAAAAGGATCATTTACGTCGTGGCGATTCCAGTATCAAACGGTGGTTTTTACCGCATCATCCAGTTATCAATCTCAAAAAGCCGGAAAAGCTGCTAATCGTTTTCGACTGCGCAGCTAAATTTAGAGGAATTTCCTTGAACGATATGCTTCTTCAAGGGCCGGATATTGTGAACAGTCTCACGGGTGTCCTTCACAGGTTCCGCCGATACCAAGTAGCTCTGTGTGCTGATATTAAAGATATGTTTCTGCAAGTTCGCATGCCCGAAAGGGATAAATGGGCTTTCAGCACCCTTTGGTGGAAAGACGATAAGCCTGATGAGAATCCTGAGGTATATGAATGGAACGTGCATCCCTTTGGAGCAAAATCCTCGCCATTCTGCGCCAACTACGCACTTAGCAGGATTTCCGATGAACATATCGATGGGTTCGATCATGAAATAGAAAAGGGGTTATTGAAACAATTCTATGTAGATGACTTTCTCGGTTCTACGAATTCAGTCGAGCAAGCAAAAGCCATCGTTTCAAGCTTGCCTGAACTTCCCGCAAAGGGTGGTTTCCAGCTAGCGAAGTGGTCATGCAACAGAAAGGAAGTGTTGTGTGATGTAAGTCCAGAGTCAACGTCCACGTCGATGAATAATTTTCTCTTTGGAGAATCCGTTGAACGAACTTTGGGTGTTAAGTGGAATTTGAACAGGGATGTTTTCGTGTTTGACATGCGAGAACCTGTTAGTCATCCTACCAGAAGATCACTTCTTGCATACATAGCATCAATTTTTGACACCTTGGGTTTTGTGGCTCCTGTATTGCTTTTGGGAAAATTAGTTCTACAGGAGGCGTGCCGAAACAAGGTAGGCTGGGATACAAACTTGGATGGAATTATGTTGACTAATTATAACAAGTGGTTAGCCCTGCTTACCATAATTGCAAATCTAGAAGTGCCACGTTGCCTCATACCTAATATCTGCAATTACACGCGATTTGAGTTACACCTGTTTTCCGACGCATCAGAATCCGGTTATGGTGTGGTCGCGTATCTGTGCGTTGAACAGACAGATGGCTCACGTCAATGTCGCTTTCTCTGCGGTAAATCACGCGTGGCCCCCATTAAGTTTATAACTATACCCCGTCTGGAGTTAACAGCAGCACTTGTAGCTAGCAAACTATCATCTCAACTTGTTTATGAATTAGACTTGTCATTGAGTCACGTGACTTTGTGGACCGATTCGGCCATTGTTTTGCGATACCTATCAAACACCTCGTCGCGGTATGCAACCTTTGTAGCCAATCGTATCAGACGCATACGTGAACTATCCGATCCGTCACAGTGGCGCCACGTTCCATCAAATCTCAATCCTGCGGATGTTGCGTCCAGGGGAATCGAGTCCAAACCGGTTAAAAAACTCAAGTTTTGGTTGGATAGACGCCGGTTTCTGTTAACAGATAAAGTATCTTGGCCTAACGAGCCATACTCTGTAATTGATAATAATTTGATGGAATTTAAGAAAGTTTGTGCTATGAGCATTAGTTTGTCAAGTTTACATTGGTTTCAATATTTGGTAACACAGCCGAGAGTGGATAATTTTATTGAGAAAGATTTCTTGGCTCAGCAGGTTTAAAATATATATGCTTATCAAGATGCGCTGCAGAACAGACCTACTACTGGATGTCGGTAGTATCAAGGCTAAGGAGCTGAACTGTGCTAGGATAGACATCCTTCGTATGGTGAACATTAAACACTTCCCAGAAATAGCTGAACGCAACAGACCCCCAAAGCATTTGCTTGCTCTCAAGCCTGTCATTGTAGACGGAATCGTCTGTCTAAGGGGTAGAGTATACAATAAAATGGATAAAAGTATCCCTATCTTGCCTAATAATGACCCAGTCACCGACTTAATAATACAGCATTATCACTTGATGTGTGGCCACTAGGGAGCTTCACATGTTCTGTCTATTATTCGCCGGAGGTACTGGATCATAAAGGGAATGGCGGTAATTAAACGAGTTTTACGCTCGTGTATGGAGTGCAAACGCCTACATGCGGCGCCCTGCCATCAGGCCATGGCGCCACTCCCGACATTTAGAACCGACACGGGGTTACACGCCTTTGAACACACCGGAGTTGATTATTTCGACCCTTTTTGTGTTAGGCAAGGGAGAAGCGTAGCTAAGCGCTATGGGTGTCTATTTACGTGCATGCGAATGCGGGCAGTGCATATTGAATTAGTTCATGACCTTTCAACGGACTCATTTCTAATGGCTTTGAACAGATTCGTATGTAGGAGAGGAACTCCAAGCGCCCTTTATAGTGACAATGGCTCTAATTTTGTTGGAGCTGAAACTGAATTGAAAAATATTTGTCGTTCTTTGAATCAAAACAGTATCGCCGACGCGACATCTAAACGTGGTATAGAATGGCACTTTAATCCTCCTTCAGCCAGCCATCGTGGTGGAGTTTGGGAGAGGATGATCAGAACAATTCGTAAAATATTGAGCCATCTAGTGAAAGAACAAGTCGTTTCGGACGAAGTTATGTTGACAGCACTAGCAGAATCGGAAAGAATAGTGAATGACCGACCGATTGTTCCGGTTTATGATGACCCAGAGCGACCGTCAGCTCTTTCTCCAAATGATCTGTTGCTTTTAAGACCTAACGCTGGTCTGATTGATTATAATATTCCTTTAAGAGAAAGAATGACCAAAAGATGGCGTCAAGCGCGACAGTTAGCAGATAACTTTTGGAAACGTTGGAAGAGCGAGTATCTACCAACCCTAGAAATAACCCGTAAGTGGCTGAAGCCAAAGCGAAACCTCAGGGTACGAGATTTAGTGCTTCTAACTAAGGTAAATTGTCCCAGAGGTAAATGGCCTATGGGCTTGGTAATTGATACCCTTCCAGGGTCCGACGGTCTGGTAAGACAGGTGACAATTAAAA
Organism: Atriophallophorus winterbourni; assembly: GCA_013407085.1. Lineage (NCBI taxonomy): Eukaryota > Metazoa > Platyhelminthes > Trematoda > Plagiorchiida > Microphallidae > Atriophallophorus > Atriophallophorus winterbourni. The sequence continues at coordinate 23,906 of JACCGJ010013534.1, forward strand.
CTGCTGAAGGGTCTTTGAGGAGGGACGTTCGATCCCTCTGTCTTCTAGAGGGGGTAGTAGACGAGTAGAAAGTAATCAGGATGTTGATCATTGGTGATGGCGCATAACACACCATGTACCTCGGAGACAAATTGGATTATGGTTATAGATACTTCGGGTTAATAGAAAATGTTGCCATGACGTATTGTGGACATGTGCACTATTCATACATTGTGCATTTTTGAAAGTTGCATATGAGAAATGCATTATGGCTGGCCCTTGTCGATCGTTACATATCATGCTTTCATAACCGGGACAGTGTAACAGGTTGTCAAAGATTGTTCCAGCCATTAGTCGCCAAAAGCTCCTTATCCTATAAAAAATGAATAAATAAATATCGCGGGCCATGATACCTACGCTATGCGTGATGTATTCATTTTATACAGCCACGGAGCACTTGCACATGCATGTTAGCATCCGGCGATAATGGACTAAGGAGCATACACCTACATACGTGATGAATCTTTCGAGACCCATGATCATCACAAACACGTAAATACGTGTTGGTTCAAGTCCAACTGGATAATGGTTGCGCGGCGCAGGCCAGGACAACCTGACACCTGCATTATGCGCCGACGCGGATGGCTGAACGTGACAAAGGTGCCTCCTATGCTTTGCTCATGCAACCTAAATTACTTTGGCAACATTTGACAATATAGACGGCTCGTGCATGCAAATTTGAAAAGGTTTTCATAGAGCAATGACTTCCGTTGTGGAATATTAAGCAGCTACGGCCCATAGCGCATGTGCTATTGATATGCGAATTGCTTATATATGGTTTGGGCTTATTGTCTCCGGATACTAAGCCAGCAGTACATAACAATTGCTTATGAGGTACAAGTCTTGTGTGGTTATGGTGCATAACTAAAGCATTTGATACTGTTCCTCATAAGATATTATTATCGAAACTTAAATCATATGGCATCTGTGGTAATCTTTTTTCCTGGTTAACTTCTTTTCTTACTGATCGCACTTACTCTGTTGAAGTTAATGGCCGTAGATCGCGCAGCCCAACTATTCCCAGTGGAGTGATTCAAGGTAGCGTATTAGGCCCCTTACTATTTCTAATATATATAAATGACATACATAACGTCATTTCACATAGCAAACTGTTCTTATTCGCTGATGACATGAAAGTTGTTATCACTTTCCCAGCTAATCAAGCGCAAACTTATATATCCCGACTAAACAATCATTCAGCTGCACTTGCAGATTGGGCAAAAAATAATGGTCTAACGTTCTCAACAGCAAAATCTAATTTCATGCCTATAGGATGCACGATACAAAATAACTCAATCCTTCCAAACAATAACGCAATTCAAATCATTGACAGCACGCGTGATTTAGGATTTCGATATTCTTAATCACTCACTTTCAACGAACAGATACGCCACCTTATTACTGAAGCCAGACAAAGTAGGAATACTATACACAGATCTATAATTCAGCCTCATTTCAAACTAGAAATGTATAAATTATTCACCATTCCTATCTTTGACTATTGTAACATAATATATACTAATATAAATAAAACCGATAGCATAGTTTTGAAAAAGATACAACGTACTTTCTTAAAATCAATCGTCGTTTATACCACCAAACAATCCTATAAAGAAAGATGTACACAACTGAAACTTGATCCTCTATGGTTCCGCAGACTTAAGCATAACCTCATCTTATTCTTTAAAATACTGTCAACGGATAAAATGGAAATACGTTCGACTATTCATATACGGCATGATTTTAAATATAGCTGGATAAACAGTAAAAAAACTATTAAGTTACCAATGTTTCGTACTTAAGTAAGGAACAGTTTCTTCTTGACTAAATATACAAAACTGTGGAATCTTCTTCCAAAATATATAAGACTCAGTTTCTATTTAAATGAATTCAAATCACATCTAGCTTCATTTCTTACCATAGAAAAATTCGCAATCTTTTTAATTCATATGTTCTACCTGATGATTTATATAATAATGGCATTCCTGGTTATTGATATTAAATAAACGTTCATAACGTTCTAAACAACAGTCTCTCGCTTTTGAGTTTTTTCTCCACAGCGAAATTCTCAATCCGCACCATAATGAAACAGGCCCCCAGACCTCAAACTTGTGGAATAAATCACCTTCGCCTAGCGGACGAGAAAACGGTACATGTTCAGGAAAGATCAATCTATTTTGAACAATCAAAATGAAAAAGTTTGGAACATCAACAATAGAGATTCTTCACGCGTCTTCGATGGACCTTATCCGTTGAACATCAGTGTTGCCGAAAACATTCTAGACTTTTCCGCACGATACCTGTGTTTTCGTACTATATCAGATCACGTACCGATTACCTGAAAGCAACTTTAAATACCGGTACCTTTATATTTATTGAACGTTAAATTCCGCTGAAACAAATGACCTTGAAGAAATTGTTTTTGCAAATGTACATACTATAATCTGATTGTAAAAAGCTATTAGAAATTATTGATCATGTTTAACATGCCTTGGATTTCCAAGAATAAAAAAATATCCAGTGAAGTTTAACGATAGCGAGATAATCCACACATGAAAGTCCAAGAGTCGGAATCCAATGTGCGGAATGCGCTAAAATGTTGAAGGATCCGTTAACCACAATTCCGGCACGAAGTAATGCAGGCAAACATTGCAACCACGGAAGAATACGATACCTGAGTGTTCGAGATTATATTAACCGCCAAAGAGTATATTGTTGGCTTCTTTCGGTATACAGTGGAACCCGGGTACAACGAATCGCTGGGGAGAGAGTAAAATGTTCGTTAAAAGCGGAGTTCGTTGTAAGTAAAACGCATTGTCAGACGCGATTTTTGCGCCGTTTTTCTGTACACGTGTAAACAATAAAGTAGTGAATAATGTCTTACCTTTGTGTTTCGGCATGTAATCCATTTAATAAATAGATGATGCCACAGCATACAGATCACAATATTAATTCCAAGTTCATGTTAATATTAGTAAATTTATTCTAAAACGAATAGCATGAATGTTTCAGAGAGTTGCTTCTTCTGCTGCAGGAAGGTGGACAGCGTTGATTTGCTATGACATATTTTTTAGCAATTTCAGATTTTGTCATTTGGCCATTCTCCAATTAAGCTAAAATTTCCCCTTTTTCTCTAGGCTAAACTGCTCTCGTTTTCGTTGTCTGTCAGTCATCGTGTAACTATAAGAAAGGAATGAAGTGTCTGTCTGAGTGATTGCAATTTTTCATGAGTTTGTGATTACCAATCACGTGATTTTCTTGTGCATGCGTGCGAGTCAGTTAGCACAATGTAGGCCAGGCTGCCTGTGTCTCGCCAAGCTGTGTCAGTTCTATTCTTAGCGCACCACAGGCCTCTCTTGACGGAGCGTTGTGGGTTAAAGGCAAGACAAAGCGAGTTCGTTGTATGTATGAACTTTATTGAACAAACATAGCTGTCGGGAACGTGTACAGTGTTCGTAATAAGCTAGAGTCGTCACGAACAGATTCGTTGTACGAATGTTTTAAATAGGCTTACAAAGAAGGAATTTATTTGGGAAATCATGGTATGTTCGTTCAAACCTGGAATTCGTTGTAAGCGAGTTCGTTGTAGGTGGGTTCCACTGTATTATACAATCATAAACACGAATTAATTAAAAAATGACAAAAAGCGAATAACCGTAAAAAGACAAAGGTTTTATGTACAAATTAAAAATATACATAGTGAACGTAGTTCACTACAAAATTAATTTAATTCATCACCTTGAGAACAGTTTTATCATTTCAACTCAAACATTTGAACTCTTCAACCGCTGAATTGATTTAATTTGGCCTTGAATAAAATAGTCGTTCAAGCAGATTTGTTCGAAGGGAAACTGTTGACTATGTAAGTTAAGTTTTTTTAAATTTAGAATCAAAATGATCGAAACTCGTTTTTCATTATTTTGTGCAAATTCCTTCTTGAAATAATTAAAATCAATTAGCTAATCGTTCTTTTTATCAGTACGTTTACAGATTATTTCTACAACCTCGTTGGTTGTGGTTCTGCACATATATGAACATTTTTGTGTGTATGTTGACGCCATGGTTATTGTAAAGTTGATTCGGTTCCTCTTGGATCGCATCGCAAACATTTGTTTCATTCAATATCTACAACCCTGGCAGGTTGTAGCGATTACCCTTGCAGGTTGTAGAAATAATGTCATGAAAATCGTACACCGGCTATTGTATCTTTTAAATGCTTAAATACTGCTTCCCAATTCGTAGCCATCTCTGCTTGCCATAGGTATTCTTTTTGAGAAATATATTTAATTTTGATATGCATGTGTAGAAGATATTACATTCAAGTTGAATCTCTATGTAACTAGCTTCTACTATATGAATTGTTTAACTTCAATTTGAAACTACTTAATTCGAAGGTTAATGCGATTTACACAGCTTATCAGAAGCTTAGACGAAGTCAGCTTTCGAAGGCACTGTTATATAGGATTTGTAAAACAAACCATGGTCTCTAAATAAACAATCATATATTACTTTTTAATAAAATATGGCTTCAAACAAATAATCACAAACTGATTTCTGGTCAGGGGCTTAAGACGTTTATTGGGGTGCTCGCATTCCTCACTTACACACCACAATCATTTTTTGGCTGTTTACCGTTTTTTGCTAAGGCGTTCAAGGAAAGTGGAACAACTTATACAATTATACGTTGTTTTTATTGATTCACCGAATACATTCAAATACGGTTCTAAAGGTTTTCCTAGCCGGGGTGGCAGTGAGGATAAGCTCCCACTGTCTACAAAATGATCCCATATGGCGCGCGTCTTAAATAGCCTCTGACAACCAAGCCCAGCATCTAGCCTGCACGAGTGGCTCCGCGAGCCCAGCGGAACTGCTTCTGCCAACAGGAGAAGAGGCGAGGGCGAGTGTTTGGCACCTGAAAACCAGTTTGCTTCGGACAGAGTGACTAATACTGAAGTTCTTTCAAAAGCTGGTCTACAGAGCATGTTCACCCTATTGCGACAGCGCCGCCTGCGGTGGCTTGGTCATGTCTACAGAATGAGAAATGGTCGTATTCTGGAAGATCTACTCTATGGTGAATTGCAATTAAGAAGTCGACCATTTGACAGACCGCACTTGCGGTACAAAGACGTTTGCAAAAGAGATATGAAAGCTCTCGGCATTGACCCGGTGAGTTGGGAAGAACTTGCTCTTGACCGCTCACATTGGAGGCATTGTGTAAAGCGTCGTCTGCAAGCTGGTGAGGAGCAGATACAGCTTTTGGCTGCGGAACGCAGATCACGCCACCGGTGTGCAACTAATGCAATACACCTGATTTTTGATTATCGTTGCCAGCGCTGCGGGAGAGATTGTTCCTCCCGAATCGGACTGTTTAGTCATTCCAAAAGCTGTAGAACATGAAAATTCATGCGATTGTGATGTACATCCATGGTTGACATCGACCGAAGGAGGCCATCAACATATCATTAAAATATCACACATTCTTTTCAGGCGTGCGCTTATACGTCCGTCACGTATCAAACGGATTATACTTCCTTTGGTATTAATATTTTGTGTCGTGGTTTACCTCTGGCGGCTGCCCGATCTTTTTACCTGGAAGGTTAGTTATTGCCATAAAATTGTGCTCATGTTATCCTTTTGCGTCGTTTTATTTTTTAACTTCAGCAGCTATCTGCTTTCTACATGTAATCAATGTTCAAGTACGCTTAAATGAGCAATACTGAGTAGCTAGATGGTGCTTGGGATGTCTAAATTTGTGGTGTAGAGAAAGATGTGATGTTTGTCAGAGAGATGAGAATTTCCATCGTCCGCTCCATCGTCTCATATCCCATATATCCGTCTATGTTTGGTTTCAGTCTGTTATGGATTCCACTCAGGTAGTAAAATAGCCGGCTGGCTTGCCGAAATACCTCCACGTGGTACCAGCTGGGTGGGCTCGGTTCTCCGAGCTCAGCGAATGGTTCGGCGGTGGTGTCTGAGGGTGTGGTGGGTTTTCGCCTGGCAAGCGTTCTCCGTATAAAAAGCCACAAAAATCCTATGATGACATCAAGACGCGGCAGATGTGACTCACATCCCATGTATCCGTCTAAGTTTGGCTTCAGTCTGTTATGGATTCCACTCGGGTAGTAAAATAGCCTGCAAGCGCTTATATCTATTCTGCTTATTCTTTGCAAAAGAGAATGGAGTTCATGGTAGATTTCGTCCTTTACCTCCATTCCTCACATTTTGTGGGTGCATCTGCCAAAAGTAGGAGCAAAATTTACGTATATTGTCACTTTGCTGTGAACCTTGAATCCCACACATAGTCTGTCATTAATGAATATCCGGTCTAGATGATGAAGAAGAAGAATAAAGTGACTTTATCCGTGTACAAGAAATTTTCAGCAATTGAAGGAGACGTTTCCTTTATCTGACTAGCAGCAATTTATGTCCCATCTAAACCATCAGGTGAAGCAACACGAGCGCTCACGAGTAAAATCTTCTCCAATGAGGTAAATTAAAACTCAGGTGCCATACATAATTAACCTCACGAGGACGGATTTTCGATGGGCAACATATGATGTTACCTTGTGTTTCCAGAGAGTTGACTATTCCAGATTGTTATGGTTGTTGCAAGGTATGGACATTAACCGACTGAAGCTTATTTGGTGCACGCGGTCTTAGGAGAGCGTTGATAGTCGACATCTGTCTATCAGCAGTTGACCGTAATTGAATGTATTCAGCATTGCAGCTCAGAAGTGCATCTGGGAAGAAGGATGAGAGGTTGACTTACGCGTAAAAAAGCGTTGGATTGAGCTATAGTTCGAAAGATAGTTACATGGTTGATTTTCACGGTTGAACGTAGACGTGATACTACACGTGTGATTTGGCCATCCTGACGAGGTGTTGCTAAATATTGTTGTTGTTTGCCTCCTTCGGTCGATGTTGATCAAGGATTTACAGCATCAGTGCATGACCGTTTCAAATGATTCGATAAGGAAATCTCCCGCCGCGTTCATATTGATAGACAGTATTCAGTCGATGGGTGTTAGTGAGACTCCATTTCCTGTTCTTTTTTCTTCCTGCACGGATGTGCAATCGTGCAGCATTTCTGTGCTGTACGGCTAACACCGTGCTAAATTGATTAGCCAGAGGTAGTGAGCTGCATGCTGAAACACGCTCCAGTCTCACTACCATTTCTATTCCCCTCTCATCTGTCTAGGCCTGGGCAACCAGACAGTATCTTAGCCCACGTGCAGTCTCTGACTGTGCGGCACTTTGCCTGGATCAGGCTTGTGCTTTCATATCATATCACAGTAAAGTAGACCTGGGCAACCTGGTAGTATCTTAGTCCACGTGTAGTCTATGACTGAGTGTGCACGTTGCATGGATCACGATTGTGCTTTCATACAGTAAAGTAGGAGAGCTTTCGTCTGGCGGCCCCATCCCGCGTCTTTAGCACATTGGCTTTACTTGCACAGGAGTGGGACGAAAAAATGTTCACATGTTTCGGTGACCGACGTAGCGGTTCGTAATCCTATTTTCGGACTTCCGCTTGTTCACCATACAATGTATTTTAATGGATACTGATCAGTGACTTTTTATATTTCAAATCACATTCCCCCACATCATGGCGTCATCATTGCGTTTTTGGTTTTTCACTGGAAAACCGTTTCCTCGGCAAAACGCTCCACATGCTCAGACTAACGTCGAAACTCGCTGTATCCGAAGAACCGAGCCTATCCGGCTGACGTCAAGTGAAGGTGTTTCGGCTGGCCATCGTTGAAAATTGGTTTTCTCAGAATTGCTCAACTCGCCGTATCACTATTCGTTTCATATCAGCGTACTTTTACTTTTTACGGTCTAATTATTACGGAAGTTGCACTTTTCCCATCCGACTTATTTGATCTACGCTATTGCACTCGCAGCTGATTTATCTCTCAATTTTCACAGCATCGTCCGACTTCCGTCACCCAGGAACATGAATCCGATAGCAGCTCCATGGATGTCGATTCTACCTCCACCGCAACTGAGAAAGCGCCATCAGCTGTCACGCTTCCACAATTAAAACCTCCCGAGCGTACAGACGGAATGCTAATAACCGAGGAGGAAATCAGCGGAGGTGAACCACGAAATGCCACATTGGTTGAAATTCGAAACCAAATACGCGAGGCAAGTGCAAGCTATTGTGAAACTAGCGTGTCCTTCGTCTATCGATCGTGCACATTTGCCATCATCATCACAGACAGCATTGCACCGGTAGCGCGTACTGAATGCTTAACTGGGAGCGCATGAATTTCTGATGTGAGCAAGAGTTGCGATTCCAAGGGTATCGGTTAATTGTTCAAATGTTCATTTCGGGAAAGACAGTTTATGCAGGTGTGAGCGTGTTCCTGTACGTACAATCCGCCAAGAAAATCGGGTTTAGATGACACGCATTTGTACCACTGAAACTGTGGGCCATTATTTCCTTCTGATGGTTGGTGAGGATGGCTTTAGCTCTACTCATTCACTATATTTCATGGATTATGTAGGCATCTGTGTACTAACTCGTCTATGGGTATTTGAGCTCTTATGAGTCCCGCCCTGTCACGCTTATTTAAAAAGATTTTATTGCGTCGCGGTTATATGGTTATTAAGCTTGCGGTACTTGTTACCGGTGTACTATGTTCTCTAATAGTTACAACTGTATCCCTATTTTGTAAGCAATTAAACATCCACAAATTGAAACGCGATACATCATTTACAACGCGAATTCTCTTTTTTTAATTCTTTCGTTGCTGGAACGTTTATCAAGCTCTAACTTTTTTCACAATACAGAAATATTGATCCACGTCTTGACCTTTGTATAACCTGATTTTTGTTCTAAAAATTATTTTTAGAACGCATTTTTTCGTGACTACGCTGTCCTGCGTGGTTGTTTTTTTGCACACACACGGTGTTCCATTTAACGCTGATTCAGTTTTCAAATGAATTTTTGTTGCTACCGACAGTTTGTACGTTTGTCCTCATCTACGAAACAGTTCTTTTCGTGTTTTATATCAAGATCAGTTTCTCACTATGTATGGTATGAAATCGCGAAGCTGGTCCGGGCAAAGTGCCGCAAAGTCAGAGACTGCATGTTGGCTAAGATACTGTCAGGTTCCCCAGGCTTAGGCATATATGAGAATGGAAATAGAAATGGCAGTGAGACTCCAGCGTGTTCCCTCATGCAGCTCACTTTCAGTGGCAATTCAATTTATCGCGGTGTTGGCTGCACAGTTCAAAAGTACTGCACGATTGCACATCCGTACCGAATGATATTCAATACACGATTTTGAGGAGGCTCGCTGTATCCGTTTAAGACCGTTATATCTCAAAGGGTCGATATTTATCTCCTGTTTCATTAACACCAAGTGGTGCTGGGGACCGTCTTGTACCCAAATTCCCAAGACTTCATTAAAGCCGACTCATCCTCCAAGAGGAGATAGTCGCATAAAATTAAAAGTAAAGTAAGTAGTTTTGTTAACACCAATCGACACTTTTGATATGTTTCACCCACTGGGCAGTGTACTGCACTTGCAATCGTCGGCACGTTTTACACACAGGTGTGTTAGGGAATTCGTGTTAAGGGCATTTCCAAAAATGTGCGATCGCAGTGGGGGGTTCCACCACCGCCTTAATCTGGCGTAGAGTGAGGTAAGATTAAACATTTGAAATATGTTCGTCATCCTCGTCATCATGGACGGTATTACACCGGTAGCAAGTTGTTGTTGGCATCCTCAGGTCGATGTCGACCATGGATGTACATCACATCGTAGGTGGGACATTGAAAGTTCCAGAACCTGTAAAAGATTAAGCACAGATACACTAGGATTTAGTGCTTACACTATGAATAAAGTTTTGAAACAGCTTCCTTGCGGCGTTCAATGTCATATATTATAACATGCTTCTCTTGCCAAGCCACTTGACATCATGTGAGATTCATGAAACGATCCAAGAAGACGCCAACAGCAACACCATTGAGCTCGATGCTGTACCCTTCTCTTAGAATGAGTAGCCGCTGTGAAGTCTTCCATCTCGGACCCTAGTCGTCCTAACCGCACGGTCAGTTTAGCTGTCAATGCCTTTATCGGCTTGAGCCAAGTCAGAGTCAGGCCGTCCATACATCGACGGCATTCCGAGATAGATATATTGGTAGATGCACAGATAGATAAATGTTTTTTCGCAAAACATGACGTAACCAACTAATTCTATACACTTGATTTTGGGTATCTACCTCGCTACGGAAGATTCTGGGTGAGAGATTTCGATAGTATACTGTTAAATAAGATTGGTACAGTCAGCTTGTTCCTTCACTTGTACGCGCAATGCACAGATGAACAAAATATCCATATTGACACGGTTTTTATCTCCCACAGACACGCACCTTCACTCCCCACACCCACACTTCACTCTACTACTATCTCGGAGGTAGCAAGTTTTGATAAGTGGTAATTAACTTAGGTTAGCCTTCTATCTACAAGGTTAACATTTTTCTGAATTGAAATCATGTTTGTCAGAACGTATGGATCACTAATCTTTGCGTAATGATTGCGACACCAGCTTTTTCTCACGGCATCCGTTATTCTTCACGCAGATGACTAAACACGCCTGGCAATCATACGTGAAGTATGCTTGGGGTTTCAATGAATTGAAACCAGTCTCGAAGACGGGTCATCAACCGTATGTTCTGGGAACCGCGCATCTTGGTGCCACCATTGTTGATGCGATGGACACGCTGTACATCATGGGTCTGAAAGAGGAATTCGCTCAGGCACGCAATTACGTGGCAACCGAGTTGAAGTTTGATGAGGTCAGTTTGATCTGTTCGATCTCGTTTGTTTGCATTTCTTGTTTGTTCCGTGGTTCGATTTGTTTGTTTTTATTTATTGGATTTATCTGGTCTAGGTCAAACTCTTAAGCCTGACTGTTTGTCTCCGAACGCCTTACCTTAGTTAGCCGTTGACTGTCTTCGCATTCCGTACTAGCCAGTTTTGCAACCCCCTTTCTACAATTCTTATGTCTCGAGTAGACCGAAAAAGTCGCAACCCATTGGCTAAATCCGTTTCAACGTTTGTGCTCAGTTACCCTTGGCAATCGTTCAAAGTTTTTCTGCGACCGCTTTGAAGGTGCAGAATGCTTTCCGATTGATCTACCGTGTAAATCGATAAACTTGCGTGACTCTGTGCTGATAAATCCGTCTGTTTCATATTCGCTCTTATACGCAAGCCATATTAAAACTCTCTTTGTCAGAGAGACGCGTTCTTATCACGTGATTCTGTGTCATTGAACCTTTGACACACTGCTCATAGATGTGCAAATGTGTGGTTCATCTATTATCATTGGTTCGTGATCGGATCCTGCTGTTCAACATTTTGCATACACTGAATCACCCACTTGAACACCTGTTTCATCGGCAAGAAGCAGATCTCACGGATACAAGTTAGCCATTCTACACTCTAGATCAAATTGTCGAAGGTTCTTCTTTGCTGTCCGAGTTTGTTTTATATGGAACGCTCTGCCCCCACATATCATTTGTGCAGCAAGGCTGAACTTGACAATTATATATTGACCAAATCCAACCCCGCACCTCAGTACATAAGCTGACTTTCCATATTGACAAAACATCTTTGTAATTTTTATGCATTCCCGACATTTTTAATCTGTTACGGCTGCTGTGAAGCATTTCCTTTTTAGACCATTAAAACTTTGAATTACACTTTAAAATCAGCTCTGGCGCAGCTTTACAATTGGTCACCAGACCTTCCAAATATGGGTCTAATATTTTGCTTTTAGTATATATAATAAGGTGGCCATTGTCTGACGTCCTATTTTCTCTTTGCGCAGATTTTTGCTCGCCATTGTTAGTTTCTTTGCGTATTTTAAAGACTGTTCATCTCTCGTTCTCACCACGTCAACCCTAACTCACTTTTAATGAAACTCGCATTCTTTTTGTGTGTCTCTGTTTTGCATGTGCTGGAAATGTTTCATTTAATTGGTCACGGTTGTAAGATGTATGTTGAGCCAGGTTTTCTATTCTCAGCCTACCATACGCTCTTCGGTATGCTGACTTTGAATGGCTCTCCTGTGACCTTTTTTCGTTGTCAGGTTACTAGAGACAAACGAGTGTCTATCTCCTGTTCGTCATAAGGCTGGGTACAAGTTTCTTGGTGTTATCTTTCTGTCTCGAATCATCTCTCCCTCTAAGTCAGATCTTGATAATGATTTTGGATTAGCAATGAGATATAATCATGCTGTCTAATCTGAGAATACAAAGATTTCTGATATACGCCGGTTCATTTTGGTATTTGTATGCATTTACCTGTGCTACTCAAATTTCCTATGTAAATCGGTTCTTCTAATTTCATAGTTGATTGTTTCCAATTTTATATAGCGGTGTTTTCAGACTTGAAATTTGGCTTCTACGGAACTTGTACTTGTACTTGTGTGCGACTATCTCCTCCTGGAGGATGAGTCAGCTTCAATGAAGATTCTTGGGAATTTGGGTACAAAGAGGCGTCCCCAGCACCACTCAGCGTTTGTTCGAGTCAGCTTCTCTAGCCTTTGCACAACCAAGTGTGACCTGCAAGGCAGCAGGGAGTTGCCAGAAAGAGGTGGTGTGCACCAACTAACCGTCTACCAGACTGTTCCAGGTTTTTCCTCAGGGTTTTCTCCCGAAGCCTTTCCCGCGATAAGATATCCCGCAAGGCAGCGGAGGTTTAAAATCAAGGTTTTCCTTCCCTTAGATGAAATGCCCTCCCAGGCTAACGAGCTCCATCTGTCCGAAGCAAACTGGTTTTCAGGCGCCAGTCACTCGCCCTCGCCCCTTCTGTTGGTAGAAGTAGTTCCGCCGAGTTCGGGGAGCCACTCGTGCAGGCCAGAAGCAGGACTTGGTTATCAGAGGCTATTTGAGACGCGTGCCATATGGGAGCATTTTATAAACAGTGGGAGCTTATCCCAACTGCCACCCCCGGCATTGACAACCTTTGGAACCTGTTTCAACAGTCAATTAATCTAGCCCTGGTGTCTCCGTGTTTTGAATTGAGCTCATTGAAATCGGCAGTTCTCGATGATTCTGGTTGAGTTGAATCATGGTTACTTGTTTTTGGCAAACAGCTACTCAACTCCTGACCGAGTTCTAAACTAGGGAAACGTTAATGATGATGCATCGCCTTTGGCTCATGAGAATTAAACGTTATTTTATTAAACAGTAAATTGTCGTTAGCATCTCGTTCAGAAGATGGCTTTCTATAAAAGAATATGTATGTATTCTGTTCTTGTTGACCGTCAAAAACAGGACGGCTAGAACAGCACACTAAAATGCAACGATACATAAAACACAATAAAAATACAAAACGAGAGAATTCCACCAAGTCTTTTTTGTGCTGACAACGGAAGTCTGTCGCTCAATAGATGTGAGACACGGAAGCCATCACGATATTCAAGAATGAGGGTGAGAAACGCGATTGCAACCATTACCCCGAAATCTCTCCCGCCATGCGGCGGCTGGATCAATCCTACAACATATTTGCTGCATGGGACGTCGGTCTTTGGCTAGCCGCACTTACGGTACAAAGACGTGTGCAAACTAAATATGGAAGCGCTTGCCATGATACTGCGAGTTGTAGATACCTCGTTCTTACCCGCTCATCTTGTAGACACACTGTAAAGCTTGGTCCGCGAGTTAGAGATGCTGCACATTTCTGATTGTTAAATTACCTTACTGCGCTTGCGATGTACATCCGTGGTCGACCTCAACCAAAGGAGGTAAACTGTGAGGTCGAATAGTGAGCACAACTTATGAATCATGATAGACGCACACACCCACAACATCATCTCTTCCTTCCCCGGAATGTGTCGTAGTTGTAAAAATCACAGCGGCGTAGTGCGGGTGTTTTCAACGAAACGTATTGCATCAAAAATAGAAAACGCAGAAATTTACCTCCACGATGAAGCGTGCTGTGTCATGCAAAGATTATTGCACACTGTTTTACAAAGACCGGTACCACTTAGTATTGAACCGCTTGTGTTGAGTTGTGTATTCAATCTTCCGTTCTGCATAAGATTTGATTCGTCTAGTTGGTTAAATTATTTTGACAGACGATTGACAAGATTTCGTATATGTTTGTTCATCTGTGTTCACCCCTTTTCCTTTTATGATAACCATTATAAATTCTCTGCTAATCCGTTCAGTGGTGATTAGCCGTTCTTTGTTTAATCCTTCATCAACAGTGTATCATTTTCTGTTAACATGGTTCATAAGAAGTTTCATTCAGATGTGTGTGTCTTCAAGGTTCATTGCTATCATAATCGAGTTATCCTTCTGAAGTTCACACTAGACTACTTGCCTTCACCCCAGCTGGCGTGTGTGTGCGTTTATTTCGTAGGATGCTTACCGTACTACGCTAACGATCATCTATCTATTAACTGGGATATCCCACCTGTGACCTGATATCATTTTTTCGATTATAGAACACATACATTTCCGTTTTCGAGGCGACCATTCGATTCCTTGGTGGCCTGCTGACCTCGTTCACCTTCACGCGAGATCCGGTAAGTTGTTTGTTGTGTAGCTATTTCGCATTGTGACTTCTAACACAACACAACGCTTATCATCCGCGTCGTGCTGTTCAAAGGTTTTTCTGACGAAAGCCGTCGAACTTGTTCAACGACTGATGCCAGCGTTTAATACCCCGACCAAAATACCGAGCAGCATGGTCCATTTGCGAAAGTACGTTTCACGTGTTGTGTTCTTTCCGCGTTCAATTTAACTGCGTGTTAGCAAAGTATTTGAATATATTCGAGACCGATCGGGAGTCCATAGAGTTTGCAATGAATCGGTTATAGTAAGTTTTTGATAACGTTTCGCTTCTGAACACAGAAACTTCGTCAGACCAAGGGTGTCGGTACGAACAGTGTTCAGGGTATTTCAGTCCATAGCAAAATCGCTATTCTACAAGGTTGACCGCCTCTGCAGCGATGATGCAGATAAGAGACGAGCTCATGAAGAAGTCAGTCGCCGACTTGCAAATCATGGGTACCCCAAGAGCTTAATTAAACGCCAATTGAACCGCGTTAAATATCCGCAACCGAAGACGGAAAAGGTTTGGCGAGCTACGGTATCTCTACCGTATGTCAAAAGCGCCTCCGAAGGAATAAGTCGACTCTTGAATAGCGCAGGTATTAGAGTAACATATAAGGCAGGTAGAACTCTCCGCTCCGCATTAATGCATCTCAAAGATAAGACTCCTTTAGGTTGTGCGACGAACTGCATCTACAAAATCAACTGCAAGGGTTGCGCGGGTGTTTACATTGGGCAAACGTCTAGAGAACTCTGCACTAGGTTAAACGAACACAGGAAACGAGTGGGAAAGCGACCCCGCAATCCCAGTGAATATCAATCACTGATTCGGGATTCGGCCCTAGCTGAACACGTGCTAGACACTAGACACAGCGTAGATCTTGATAACGTGAAAGTGATAAGACGGGGTGTGAAATCTTATAGGGAAAGACTTCACGCCGAGGCTGTTGAAATAACAAAGGCTGGGGCGAATGCGGTGAACAAGGTGGATGGGGCGGATATCTCAACAATCTGGCGTTCGGTTTTGCAGCGGATTAGGATTAACGAACATCACACCTAAAACGCACATGATTACGTAAGCAGTGTGTCGGCATACGCTGACCTGAACAATTAATAAACAATTAGAGATGAACACAGCAATTGGCTTGACTTGACTTATTCCTGTGGACTCCTGTTGGAGCATAGGGCTGCAACAACGCCACGCCAGCGAACTCTGTCCTGGGCTGCTATCCTCAGCTGAGTCCATGTCATTCCGGCATCCTTCGCTTCACTCACGACTGATCTTCTCCACGACTGCTTGGGTCGTCCCACTTTCCTTTTACCTTGTGGATTCCAGTCTAGTGCTTGCCTAGTGTGATCAATTATCTGGATCTCCCCTGTGTAGCTTAGTGAACTCAGGATTGGTCAAGAGAATGCCATTTATACCTGAACACTGTTCGTACCGACACCCTTGGTCTGACGAAGTTTCTGTGTTCAGAAGCGAAACGTTATCAAAAACTTACTATAACCGATTCATTGCAAACTCTATTTTCATGATTAACCGCGTGTTGTTGAATTCCGTTGCTTGTTCGCGCCTGCGCTTAGGCTTAACATTAATCGACCGAGACTGAGCTTGCGAAGTGAGGTGGGCACAGTTTAGATTAGTTGACCTGGTTGTCCAGCAAAAGTCAATATCATGCAAGTCATTGCGGTCAAAATCGATTAAGACTTCAAAATTTCAATCCACTCATGACAATTGACCTCGTCGTGACAAGGCAATACCGAACTGCTTCCTTGTCCATGCTAAGCCGTCTACGATCAAGCGATATGGACATGGTTTCACTTAGTTCACTACGTACATTTCCTAAGCCATCGTGGATAGAGATGTCATGGCAAGATTTTCCAATCAAGAAAGAAGTCTGTCGCGGAACTCCAACGGTTCATTCTCGTGTAATCGACCGGTGTGTGTTTTCGTGACGTCAATTTGAGGCTTACTTTTGCCACACTAGTATTCGCAACCTTTAATAACAGAAACTTGGAGGCAACACGTATGCTAGACCTTGTTGGACTTCAAAACCAACTGTTGGGTAAAAGTAGTGCCTGGACAATGTGTCTCTGTGCTTTGTGTTGAAGGTCACCAACCTTGAGCAAATTGCGTGTGCCTGATGGTGCTGGGAACAGATAAAACTCCTTCTTTATCATTAGCCATTTACAACCTAAACGCGTTCATATTTCCTTCACCGATGTTACACCTTTGGCTGTCGTGGCACAGGGACCTTGACTATATGGTTCATGCCCCAAACCGGATGTCATGATCGTAAATTGAGCTCAATAATCGGGACGATTTCGTTTCCCTTTCAGTGGCCGACGTCCAATGTTCAAGTGGAAACGAAATAGGTGTGCGATTTTAGCGGAGGTTGGCACATTGCATATGGAGTTCAAATACCTGTCAGAGTTGACTGGGGATCCTACTTATGCAGAACTGGTCTGTTTCGTCAGAATATTTTCGTTTTTATAATACAAATTGTTTTTTTTTTCGTAATTTGAACGACCTGTCCGTTTGATTTTCTGCTGTAACCTTTCTGTTGCAACGAGTGCCTCATTCGAGATGCATGGCCGCTTGTCTAATCTCTTCTAATTCTAGATATTCATTTGCATGCTTTTCCGTCACAAAACACCCCACGACCGGTTTCGTGCTGTTTGCACTCATCAGGTAGGGACAGTAAGATCGGGATCCGCATGCGCTTGAAACAGTGGAGGAATGGTAAACAAGGAGCGCTTGTATGCCACTGTTGGATAAGGCTCGTACGACGAACCTGTTTCAATCAAACAGGTGGCCAACACAGGGTTTTATGGGGGTATCTCGAACCAAGGAAACAAGAGATGCAGTGCATGCGTGGCCGTCACAGAACCCCACGACCGGGGAGAGGGCGGGGGGGGGCACGCATCAGTAGGGACAGAAAAAAAGAGCGGGAGCCGCAAAGGCGCGTGGGAGACAGGGGGTGGGGGCCGCCTGCGGGCCGAGGGGGACCATAAGGTACATCACAAACGCGTGAATGTTCAAGTTTGGCAGCTTTTTGAGTGACTAAACAGTCCGATTCGGGAGGAACAATCTCTCCCGCAGCGCTGGCAACGATAGTCAGAACTCGGTTGTATTGCGTTAGTTGCACGTCGGCGGCGTGATCTGCGTTCAGCTGCCAAGAGCTGTATCTGCTCCTCCCCAGCATGCAGACGACGCTTTACACAGTGCCTCCAATGTGAGCGGTCGAGAGCAAGTTCTTCCCAACTCGCCGGGTCAATGCCAAGAGCTTTCATATCTCTTTTACAAACGTCTTTGTACCGCAAGTGCGGTCTGCCCAATGGTCGACTTCCTAGTTGCAACTCACCATAGAGTAGATCTTTCGGAATACGACCATTTTCCATTCTATAGACATGACCAAGCCAGCGCAGGCGGCGCTGTCGCAATAGAGTGAACATGCTCTGTAGACCAGCTTTTAAAAGCACTTCAGCATTAGTCACTCTGTCCATCCACGATATGTTCAAGATACGACGGATGCTTCGTAGATGGAAAGCATTCAGCTTCCGTTCGTGTCTTGCGTGGGTGGTCCAGGTTTCACTGCCGTACAGTAAAGCGTTCAGTACGCACGCGCTGTACACCATCATTTTCGTCTTTACAGTCAGCTTGCGGTTACCCCAAACACGAGAGTTCAAACGGGACAGAATGACAGCTGCTCTGCCAATTCGCTTATCAATCTCCGTGTCTAGCGAGAGGTTATCCGCAATGGTTGAACCAAGGTATGTGAACTGATGTACTGATTCAAGCTGACAGTTTCCAACAGTTATGATGGGAGGCGATACAGTCCCTTGGCTAAGGACTTTGGTCTTGCTCATGCTGATTGTTAGACCAAAGTCTTTGCATGCCGACGAAAAACAGTCCATTAGAGACTGAAGGTGCTCCTGGGAGTGAGCAATAAAGGCTGCATCGTCGGCAAACAGCAGGTCACGGATTAGCACATTTCGTGCCTTGGTTTGTGCTCTCAACCGGTTTAGGTTGAAAAGCTTGCCATCATTTCGCGTGCGTAAGTAAATACCTTCTGTTCTCGTCCTGAAAGCGTACTTCAGAAGTAGAGCAAAGAAAATGCCGAACAGCGTGGGAGCCAGAACACACCCTTGTTTGACGCCTCGGCGAATTTCAAAGACTTCTGAGCTGAAACCGTTAAAATGGACTGAGCCCTTCATGCCTGAGTGGAACGAAATAACGAGCTTTAGCAGTCTTGGTGGGCAGCCTATCAAATTAAGCATTTTGAAAAGACCCTCCCTGCTGACGTAGTCGAATGCCTTCGTTAAATCAATAAAAACAGCGTATAATGGCATACGCTGTTCCCGACACTTTTCTTGAAGTTGTCTTAGGGAGAAGATCATGTCAACGGTCGATCTTCCCTTGCGAAAGCCACATTGAGATTCGGAGTAAATTCTATCAGCTAAAACTTGCAGCCGGATCTGTAAGACTTTAGCAAACAATTTGCCTACAACATTCAGAAGGGAGATTCCTCTGTAATTGTTGCAGTCGCCTCTATCTCCTTTATTCTTGAATAGCGTGATGATCTTTGTGTCTCGCATCTCTTGTGGGACACACTCCTCCTGCCAGCACTGAAGAAGCAAATGGTGAAGCGGTTGTAATAATGCTGCTCTACCGCATTTGATGAGCTCAGGTGGAATTCCGTCGTCACCAGGGGCCTTCCCATTCGCTAAGCGGTCGATTGCTCTATTGAGCTCATCAAGAGTAGGGGGAGTATCTAGATATTCAATAGTCGGCAACCGCTCGAAATTTTCAAATACATGTGGTAAAACCGTACTGTCCCTAGAGTAGAGGGAGGAGAAGTGCTCTACCCATCTTTCCATCTGCTGAGTTTTGTCCACAATCGGGTCACCAGATACAGACTTAATGGGAGCCATTTTATGTTTGTTTGGACCAATGGCTCTCTTGATCCCATCATACATGCCGTGAAAATTTCCAGTATCCGCAGCTTTTTGGATACTAAGGCTAATTTCTGTCCAGTAGTCATTTGCACATCGCCTTGCAGTCTGTTGGACCTTATTTCTGGCTGCTCTTAAAAGTCGTAAGTTTTCATCTGTTGGCATACCTTTGAACCTCAAGAATGCTGACCGTTTCTCATCCAACACAGCAGTCATCTCAGAAGCTTTTGCTTCGAACCAGTCGCTCGTTCGAGCTTCGTACATCACAACGCTTGAGACAGTGGGGGTATGATAAACAAGGAGCGCTTGTATGCCACTGTTGGATAAGGCTGGTACGACCAACCTGTTCAATCACATGTGTCCAAACACATGTTTTTAATGGGGTTAAACCCATGAAACAAGATATTCATTTGCATGCTTTTCTGTCACAAAACACCCCACGACCGGTTTCGCGCATGCGGATCCCGATCTTACTGTCCCTACCTGATGAGTGCAAACAACACAAGACTACATGAACACCAGTTGGCCGTACGCAGACATGACCGGAATTCACTGATTTCAACACATCTTGATCAATTTGGGCATCAGTTCGACTGGGACCGCACAAGAATATTACCAGAGGAAACGACCGACGGGCTCGGGAATTCTTGGAAGCGTGGCACTCAACAACAAATTCAATTAACCAGCATCTCCAAATGGCTGCAACATATGGACCAATGAGAAACCGATCACGGAGACGGCATAACATGAACTCGACCAATCCGCGGGAGTGACCATGAACGGACAGGCAAACAGTATAATAACCAACGAATTCAAACTGCAAGACGCTTCGAAAGAAGTTTTGCTGATGATGTCATCTAGCCTGATGACGAAACGTCAAAGAACAACTACGCAAGCTCGGCGAACACAAGGTGAACACCATCCACATCCTGAGCTACGAATATTTTCCTCTATTGCTGAAGTGTTTCCCTGCCTAATCTACTACAGGGTCCTAAGCTTTTTAGGCCCCACCCTTTTAGATCGTCTCATGGTTGTATGAGTTGAGTTGACCCTTCGGTACTTGTTACTAGTATAATGCTATCCGTGATAATAAGGACATTTACTCTTATGCTTGAAAGGCAGGCGTGTCATCCTTATATCACCACTGGTCGTCTGGATGAGGATACAAATTTATGGGTTTTATCTTCTCCTGTTGCACAATTTTAGGATTACTCACAATAATGTTGTGAAGTACCTTATACAAGTATACTGGGCGCCGTATGCTCATACATGACTTTTGCAGTGTTACCATAGTACGGCTTGCAGTGTGTGTGACAATCTTTCGCTTAATTAAACATCACATCGTATGCCACTACGCTTTTCTCAATCACAAAGCCCGTAAACCAATTTACACCGTGTGCACTGTAGGTTGATCGCATTCGGCAATTCATCATATCCATTCCTCGCCCAAACGGTCTGTTCTACAACCATGTGGATCCAGCTCAGGCCAAATGGTGTGGAAATGTGGCCAGTCTTGGAGGGCTCGGTGATTCGTTCTATGAGTACCTGCTCAAGGA
Organism: Atriophallophorus winterbourni; assembly: GCA_013407085.1. Lineage (NCBI taxonomy): Eukaryota > Metazoa > Platyhelminthes > Trematoda > Plagiorchiida > Microphallidae > Atriophallophorus > Atriophallophorus winterbourni. The sequence continues at coordinate 45,035 of JACCGJ010013534.1, forward strand.
ATGGATTCGAACCGACCACGCAGACACGCAAGCCTGGGAGTTGTACAACAGTTCCATGGAGGCCTTTCTCAAAAATGGTCTATTCAGGCGGAGCTACGCTGGTAATTTGTACGTGGGCACTTACAATCAGGGCACTGTGTCTAATTCCATGGAACATTTGGCTTGCTTTGTCGGTGAGTTGATGTGCTCGTTGTTTCGTCATGCTTTGGGTGTCGTATTTCAACTCAGCCGTTTCCTCTGAACATTCGACACTCGTTTATTGATTAAAATTGTATATGTTGCTCCCATGTCTAACGTTCATACTGCATTACCAGTTTCAGGCGAGTAGCTCTCGTTATCTAGAGACAGTAAGATTAGTTCCGGCGTTCAATGGAATTTCTTCCTTTGCGCTTCTACCTCATCAAATGCGGTTCTGAAGATTAAAACCGCGTTTCCTTTTAATAACGCCGCTTGTTTGGCATTTGACATCGTGTGAATCATTTTTAAAACATGATCAAACGGGTGTTTGATACAATTATCTAGCAGTGTCAGGCGTAATCGTGATTCTCCGATCTCTATTTCATGTTGATCGAATTCTCTGGTTGTTTCGCTCCAGGCGGAATGCTCGCGCTTGGTTCACAAGACCCAAAGGATGTCTGGTTCCAACGGGGGGTCGAGATCACGCGCACTTGCAATATGAGCTACGAGAATAGTCCGAACAAATTGGGACCCGATGGGTTCGAGTTTACGAACTCAATCGAGGCGGTCTCTATCAAGAAGAACAGTCGCGCGTATTTGCAACGCCCAGAGACGGTGGAGAGTTACTTCTACCTTTGGCGCTTTACTAAAAATGAGGATTACCGGATAGCCGCTTTGAAGGTGGTTGAGGTACGTTTTGGGGTAAATAGTGTCTCTTTTTATGATTGATGAGTATTGCGCTCTCTCGGTGGGATCACTGACGGCAATTGGACACTCGATCAGTTCCCATTGTGCAACACATTGCAGTTCTATTTGTGAGCAACAGTTTCCTACAACACTTACTACCTTGTGTATCGCTGAACCCCGTTTACCGACGATGTTGTTTAGGCATACCATCGTAACGAACTCGGTCGAACCTGACTCAGTTTTACGTTTTTCAATAAAATGACTGCTTGGACTTTTATTACATCTCGTGTCTGGTTGTGCGAACAGGGAGTTCCTTCTGTTAAATTGTCACACTATCGCATGCAGTAAAATTACAAAAACAAGGTGCTTTACATTTTCCGCTTGCTGGTTCTGTTTTTCTACACGTTTGCTTATCTGGTTTTCCTGCTTCTTTGTCTGGTTCCATGATGATGATGTCAAAGCGATTCCAGCCGACTTGTAGGTAACAGTTCGTCTGTGTAAACTGGCTATCGAAACTGCTGCTAATGAATAATCGAGATTGTGCACAGAATTGTATAAACCGTTCGCCATTATCTGTGCGTTGGCTTTCAAGGTCAAACATGCCACCTAATTGTGATTCAGATGTATCTAAGCGACCTAGTCTGGCATTCATATCTTCCGCTAAGACAACAATATCGGAGCTTTTTACACGTCTCAAAAGAGCATAAAGATGGTCGTCGTCGGAATTGGTGTTAGTCGGAGCGTAAGTTGCTACAATAAACAAGCATCTCTGATTAGAAGATTTTGAGTTTAGTCTAATATTCGTGGCACATCCTGCTATAGCAAGGAATCCAATCGATTAGACAGGATTCGGCACGTGAATTCAGCACTATACCAACACCCGCCTGTCCTGAAATGGCGGCTACAGAATCACCAGAGCAGCGCAAAAATTAGCGAGTTGAAAGGTTTGGGGCAGTAAGTTCAGTAATTATAGACGGATCATATAAGCGCGTTTCCGATACAGCAATCATCAATAGATAGACTATCTAAGGTAAGAGCCAGTGCAGCTTGCTGGCCTATTTGTCTGAGAGTTCTGACATTCATGGCTCCGATGTGAGCAGAGGTCCATGGTTTCAGAAAGTGATCTCTAAATTCACAAACAGAAAATGTTCCAGCATGTTCAGCGCGGTCTTTTCTAAAGCTGGGATTGATAGACGGAGAGTTGTTAAGAGTGGGTGGGGGAGGGGAAGGGTCAGAAACAGTTTGAATAGTAGGGCCAGTAGTGCTTGTTTTCGCTTACCCGCCCTGCTGTATGCAGCAGGCAAGGCGACCCTGTTTATCGTGCGCGACGACCGATACACTATGGAGTTGGGTTATGTATTTATAGTCGTGGTTTTATGCGAGCTGGGATACTGCCAGGTCGCCCATGCTTAGAGAGGAGAACAATTAGGGTTCTCGACCAAAGCCTTTGGCTAAATAGCCTGACCCACAAGGCAGCGGGTTAGGTTAAGACCGTGTTCGTCTGACCTCTATCCATTGACCTTCCTGGTATGAGTGACTCTGTAGGTGCTCGGAGATCACCACTCAGCATAGCTCAATGGGTCATAGAGGTACACAAACCATCGCACCACGTTAAGGTCCAGTCTCAGCGCGATGGAAGAAGAAAATGGCTGTATCCCATTACACGAGTTTCGTGTCATTCGTGTAAGCCGATTCACGTCTACCGAGTTCGACTCCATACCATCCACACAATCAAACAGACAGGTGGAAATGGCTAACAAACACGTTATCATGGTATGGGCAGATTTGAATTGTCAGTCCCATTCTCAAATCCGAATGAGCCACATCGCACCGAAACTCCAGCCTGTACCATTTTCATTATTAAAAAAATGATGTTTCAGTATTCATTTTAAGTTTTTGCAAGTGGCACCGCAAACGATTTTCAATATTAAATTAGTCAAATCAACGAGATGACCCAAAAAGAAATATGGAAGGAAAAATGGAGGATGGGACTGATAATTAATATTATAGGAATGATTGAACACAGATTTCCTTTTAAAATAGCTCGCCCGGCACTAATTTTCTTTATGTCCCTTTCTGTTACACCTCTGACATCAGTGTTTCTTGAATGGGCAATAACGCTCAAAATGCCATTCGCCACATTGCCAACACTTGGATGGTGGCTTGGCGTCTTGATCGCCTCGTTGATCAGTCTGACGGCTACTGTGGTGTCTGACGGATAACACCGGCTCGTTCTAGCAGGGGTTTTGTTCGACCAACTCAGTATCACGCTTCAAATTTGGCATTCCTTTGTGATTGACATCATGTTGATGCCTGTGTATTTGCTCTATTAACTTTCCCTGCATACGTCACAAAATCATCACAATCCTCCTTGTCATGCCGAGTTGCAACAAGACTCACCCATTAGCAATGTTTCTATGGTTTTCCCTCTTCTGAACAATCCTCGGCTGAATCTAGCAATAGCTTTATGTATTCGGTAGCGATTTTCACTTACTTCTTGCTGAATTTCGCTGGTATCGGTCCGAAGGTAGATAATTTATTCGCAATTCGAATAAACGGTATCGTGCGTCTGAAGTTATCTAGGCTGCCTGCAATCATTCATGGATTCTGCGCGAGTAAAACTACACACTTATTGCCTGGGTATCGAGTGCCGACTGAGAAAACAATTTTAGCCGACTTCCTTTTCCATGTTTACCAAGCGGCATTCTTTTTTATTGCTACCGACCGACCGACCGACACATACAGTGTTCGTGCAATTAGTCAGCAGAACTTCCGCCTAAACTTCATGTCATCCGTCCCGGAAACCGGACACAGCATGTTCGAAGGTTGTTCCGTTTTGTGAAACCGCGAGGGTTTGTGCTACAAACCGTCTATCTATCTTCGCTCTCTGTTGATGCAAGTTTTCGTTTTCATTCTCTCGGATAGTACCGTCATTCGGGACCGGTTTCACCGTCTGTCAACAGTATCTTAGTTTTGTATACAAACCTCTTTTCTGAACTTTTATGTTTTCGTTATGATCTAACGTGCGATGATCGATGGATCAATTTTCCAATTGAAACGAATTTGATCTATCATGCGGTTGAAATCGACCGTGTTTCTCTCCCTGTGTTGGCCTCCTTCGGTCAATGTCGACCATGGATGTACATCACAATCGCTTTGATTTTCATGTTCTACAGCTTTTTGAATGACTAAGCAGTCCGATTCGGGAGGAACAATCTCTCCCGCAGCGCTTGCAACGACAGGCAGAACTAGTCTGTAGTGCGTTGTGATCTACTTTCAGCAGCCAAGAGCTGTATCTCTTCCTCCCCAACTTGCATACGACCCTTTACACAATGCCTCCAATGTGAGCGGTCAAGAGCAAGTTCTTCCCAACTCGCCGGGTCGATGCCAAGAGCACAATGGTCGAATTCCTAATTGCAACTCACCATACGGTAGATCTGTCGAAACTCACCATACGGTAGATCTGTCTGTAGACATGACCAAGCCACCGCCGGCGGCGCTGTCGTAATGGGGTGAACGTGCTCTGTAGACCAGCTTTTGACAACACTTCAGCGTTAGTCACTCTGTCCATCCACGATATGTTCAAGATACGACGGATGCTTTGTAGATGGCCATCTACGCTTAGGTTTTATGGTCAGCTTTGCTTTACGTTCCACGTTACTTAGTGAAAGCACTTGCTGCAGTGCTGGAAATTGTTCAATCGTTTGTTGAGTGCTTGCGCAACGGATGTGGGTTAAGTAAACGTTGCTCAATTCTGAGCATATGGCCGCTTGCTTTTTTGTGTATTCGTTGCTTATTCGAATTTATCTCAGAGCTATAGCAAATAATCGGATTCAGTGGCGGTCTGGTCGTAGGTATCTTCGTTGATTCATTAATCTTGTAGCCTGCGAAGTGGTTTAAGTTAAAGCTTGAACTGATGCATGCCAATGATTGCCGTAAGGAAGATGTCGCTCGACTCGTTCATCCAGCTTGTAGGAGTGTTTGACTTAAGGTTTAAACACCTCATCCTATTGTGTCCTGCCCTTTCCCATCTGTAAGATTTTAAAGGGTTGTGGTTGTATGACAGTCAACCATTCCGTGCTTGTTACCGGTGTAATGGTGTCCATGATGATAGTGAACCGAATGTAACAAGGTCATCGTCTCGCCGTTTGAATGTTGGTGGAACGTAATCTGATGTGTCCGAACGGTGGCAAATTATTCATGGAGGTATATATGCACTGAAACATGTCTTTCTCCCGGTTGTCTGTTCGATCTGATTTGTCAGTCGATCTGGTGACCACCGGTACGCTCCTCACCAATCAGCGCTCGTTTAACCGACTCTACTCGCTGCACTTCTATCTAGACGTACTTACAATTGCCTCATCGATCTTTTATTTCGATCTCCTCGTTACCGTTTTAGGCGTTGAAAAAGCATTGCCGCACCGACGGGGGATTTTCCGGATTGAAGAACACGTACGCTGCCTCGCCAGGATTGGATGATGTGCAGCAGTCTTATTTTCTCGCGGAAACCTTGAAATATTTGTACCTGATTTTCTCCGAGGACACGCTGCTTCCTTTGGATCGTTGGGTGTTCAACACCGAGGCTCATCCTTTTCCCATACATAATCATATCGAATTGGGTTCCGGCGTATGGCCCTAACCGCACGGTTATTGTTCTTTTTTTAATTCATTTTTTTACACTTGTTCAGTCCACTGTCTTTCAGCTTGGCCTGTGATTCGATTTGCTCACTTTTCTCCGGCGCGATAGAACGGTAATTTCGATTCCGTCCTTTCAATCATTTTCAACGACATTCGTTTTGTTTTTGTTTAAAGTCAGATTTTTATTAATTAGTAGTATATGACGTTCGAAAAGCAGGACGGAAGCACACGACCGGTTTCGCGGTTATTGCCGCTCATCAGGTATGCGTATCCGTGACCTGACATTCGAACGCCGTTCTGACTTTGTGCAAAACCCATTTATTTTCTAATTCGAGGATAAATCCTCATTTGCAAATTGAAGTGTAGCTTTTATGTGGGGACTAATCTAAGTCGCACAGTTGGTGCAATGTAGCACCGGTAACTGTTTGTAATATTTTTGCAACATTCCAATAACAGCATGGTGGTAGTTTTTGTTTAAAGTCAGATTTTTATTAATAAGTAGTATATGACGTTCGTAAAGCAGGACGGAAGCACACTACCGGTTTCGTGGTTATTGCCGCTCATCAGGTATGCGTATTCGTGACCTGAAATTCGAACGCCGTTCTGACTTTGTGCTAAACCCATTTATTTACGAATTCGAGGATAAATCCTCATTACAAAATTGAAATTTATTCCATTGTACTGAATATCTGTCATCTCTAGATTTCTAGATGGCTTTCCAGCCTGAAGAATATTTCAATATATATATTTGCGACGAGTTGGGAATCCATGTTCATGAAAAGAATCACCAGAAACTGTGATATAAGCTATCTAACTTGTTCGACTTTCCGGTGGGATTACACTTATTTTCAACGGAAGTTGTTGATCTGACCCTGAAACTTATCGCCCCGTTAACTATTGCGTGTAATTCTGACGATCATATAGTTCATATTCTCAGGACGAATGGTCTCACGCTTTGAAACGCATGAGTTGTTTTCGACATCGCATCATGTCTTTCATTCGCATTGATCCTCGCATCTTCTCACAACGCTAGACAACTGGACGAATATGTTGGATAGAAGTCATTCCATTCACGTTTGGTACTTGGCCAAATCTAAAGCGTTTGACATAGCCAATTAAAATTCGCTTCTATAAAAATGATACATTTAAGAATCTGTGATGCATCCTCTCCTGGTTGTACGACTACCTGTTCGCATGCCATGATTGACAAATATAATCAAACCATCAAAGGAATCCTAAAATAATCTGTGCTAAGACCGCTTCTTTTTGTCCTATGCATAAACCATTTGCTCTTAACTCATTAATAACTACATTAATAAATGCTCTGTTCGTGAGGGATAAAAATTTTTGGGCAAGAGTCAGTTTTGTTTCTGATTGTGAGAAACCACAAGTGGATTTAGAAACCTAGTCAGACCGGGCAGCTGAGAATGATAAGCTATTTACCACGCAGAAATGAACGGTGTTTCACATTGGCAAGAATATTCCCGGGACATATCGATTGGGTACTGAAACCACGGGATATAGTTTTGTATAAAGGACCTTGAAAATATGGATTAGTGGAATTATGAAAAGCATAGTTCAATTTTAGAATGTATAACGAGGGACTAGCAGATTTTTAGGGATCCCTCGAATAATATTTGGAAGATCTTTGTTAGTATCATTACAAAAGAATAATGAAAATCAATCTTCGTCCTGCGGTTTAGTAAGCAATAGGCCTCTGCGTTCGTTGGCTATTATCTTTATTATCCTATTTGATAAAATTTATCACAGAGCGAAAACATTAGTGATGTGCCTTCATAATATTTCGCCCAGTGCGACGTCTGAGTCTTTGAGACAATCCACAGTATGATTTTACATGATATAATTCTTATCTATATCATAGTGTCTACCAGCCGACACCCACTTAGACACTTGTTTCAAATGAAAATTAAGAAATTGTTACGATGACATACCTTATCTCCTGATTATCGGCGGTGTTTTTTCGTTGTGCATTTGATCTAAGTTCGAGTGGATCCGTTCGCTTTTAAAAAATACGCCTTGAATTCTTGTATTTTAACAGAAAAGCAAAATGACTGTCTCGTCAAATATGTTTTCATACATGCTATTTGAGAACAATTAATGATACAACGTAGCAACGTACATGGAATTACTACGCGAATTAATGAAATTCGTACTCAGGCTAATTCGGCCTGGATTAATTTTAGGGTTGGGTGCCACGAATCAGCATCCATTACCAGTAAACATACAAAGTGTTTAAAAATCATGTTAAGCGAAATTATTCGGTCATCGGTTCTTCAATAGCAAATTTTCCCTCAAAGGCAGATGTGCATAGTATTATAGCATAGATTGACTCAAAGAGTTTAAACAATCTGACGTTGCTGCCAAGACATATAATTGAAATGCAGTCAAGTTTAACAAAGCGCAGAAGATGAATCTCGGCATTTGTTTTCTCACTTAGTAAGTCATTTTATTTCAACTCAAACTATCCCATCATTTATTTGTTTCCGTGCTCTGAAATATCCAGCTGATATTCGATAATCCACTGACTTGACTTAACTTGACTTAATCCCTTGAGTTCCTGGGGGAACATAGGGCCTCGGCAACTTGTCTCCACTTTGGTCTGTCCATAGCAGCCAGTTTGATGTCGTTCCAGTTAAGTCCACACTTGCGGATTTCCTCTTCACCCGAGCGCTTCCAAGATAGCCTTGGGCGTCCGACCCGTCTCTTCCCGATTGGGTTCCATACCAGAGCATGACGCGTGATGTCATCATAAGGTTTCCGCAAGGTGTGCCCAACCCATCTCCACTTTCTTCTACTGATCTGATGGGCGATCGGGTCCTCAGCAGCAATCTGCCACAGGTCTTGATTCCTTATCTTTTCTGGCCATTTTACCCCCATAATTCGACGGAGGCAATTATTGTGGAATGATTGCAAGCGGCCAGAGGACTTTGCTGTCACTCGCCAGGTTTCCGATCCATAGAGTAGCACGGATTTGACGTTGCTTCTGAATATACGGAGTTTCGTGCGTTTTGATAGAACCTTCGACTCCCAAATGGGTTTCAAAGCTATGAACGCGTATCTTGCTTTGCCGATTCTGGCGACTATGTCTTCGTCCGTGCCACCACTTATTGACACAATGCTGCCGAGGTAGACGAATTGCGTGACGTCTTTGACTGCTTTACCATTGATGGTGATTGATGGGTGCTCATCAGTTAGCACACGGAGGACTTCTGTTTTTTCGGTATTCACGCGTAGTCCTGCATATGAAGCAAAGTGTGCTAGTCTATCGGTCTTTCTCTGACGACGTTGGGGGTCACGTGATATCAAGCAGACATCATCAACGTATTCCAGATCCTCCAAATGCTCGGATTCCTTCCAATCGATACCATTCCTCTCACCTTTTACTGTCTGTTTCATTATCCCGTCTATTACCAACAGAAAAATCATTGGGGACGACAGGCATCCTTGGCGAACGCCAGTCTCAACTGCAAATGGATCGGTCAGTCTTCCGTTGTGAATTACCTGACAGGAGGCACCTTCATACAGCTGCTTTATGAGGTCCATGTACAGCGGTGGGACCCCATAGTGTGGCAAAAGCTTCCATATGAATTCGCGGTCCACACTGTTCAATTATTATGCGGAGGGTCGCAATTTGGTCGATACTAGACTTTTGTTTTCTGAAGCCTTATTGCTCTGGCCGTAACACTTGGTCGATAGCGTCGCGCAAACGCATAAGGATGATGCGTGTAAGTACTTTACTAGGGACTGAGAGCAGCATGATACCTCGCCAGTTTTTGCATAGCCTCAGATCCCCTTTCTTTGGAAGTTTGACCAAATGACCTCTCTTCCAATCATTTGGGACCCGTCATTCTGACCAGATTTTCTGCAGCAGAGGAAGTAACATATCAGCCGAGGTGCCAAATCAGCCTTCAGAGCTTCTGGTGAAATCCCATATGGGCCAGGTGCTTTGCCATTCTTTAGCGATTTTAAGGCAAAAAGGATTTAATTTCGACCGGGTGGTCGGTGTTTACGTCTAGAAAATTTGCTGCAGGTGGGATGTCAGTGACTGAAGTAGGTGCTGGTCGATTTAGGAGTTCCTTGAAGTGCTCCATCTATCGCTTTCTTTGAATCCACTGACGGTCATTAAAATTCAATTCAATTTTAATGGTGTAAAAAGCACATAGCTTTACAAACAACCACAGAATAATCTGAGAACAACGAATAATATAACACGCAAAAACTGGATTTGGATGCTTACTGAGCAGTTCAAGAATAAGTTAAAAATCCAAGGGGCAAAAATTGTTTTCGATTGGTGGGATGACAAAGTTGAGGCATGGTGTTAAGATGTATAGTTTTCTTGGATGCACGGGTTTAGGGTCGAAAAGGCATCAAGACTTCTCTTGATTTGGTGAGTTTACAACAATCTGGTAGACTGATCCAAGTAAAACAAACTCGCAGTGAGGGACCGTTAGAATAAATGTGTGAGCTCTTGTCTTATGCGAGCCCCATAGATTAGAATATCAAATGTTGCAACAAGGCGAAATTGCAGTCAATTTTGTTAGTTTTACATTCTATCAGTTTCTACCCGAGGAACAAAAGCGCCTGGTCTCAAGAGTGAAAGTCCATTGACCTCATGCTTATGCGTGAATTACAACAGTTTTACAAACAATTATTTATTTGCAGATAAGATGTGAATAAAATGCTATGTTGTATAAGACAACCGAATTTTACATTTGGTCAGATAGTAAAAACGACTGTCATGAAATTTTTTTAATAATCAACGATAGATTTGTTTAAAAAAGTAAACGGTATCAGATAGCACCATCTTTGTAGTTGGACTATTTAGCGCCCACAAAGACATTTTTATCGGCTGTTTTTAACGAAGGATCACGAAGATGTGTGCAAAGTGATATGTGAAATATATTCCGCGTGGGTGTGTCGTTTGCCAGATCCCTGTCCATACAAAATTCCTTGGTCGAACAAACCGAAAGTATTTTCCAATTTGCCCCCCTGGTGTAGTAGCAGCGAGGTTGCTCTGCACTATGCTTACTAAGAGTTATATATTACCCGAGTAGAACCCAAGTATTCATTACCCAAAATGTTTAACACTGAAAACCTTTATGCTATTAGTCGCAATTGACTAACTAAGCCAACACTACGCGTAGCAAGAACAAAGGCAGGCCGTTTAGACAAAGAGCTCTACAGTCTCTGACCAAAAAGCCATTAGGTTGCAGCTCGTGTGTATTTATACACTGAATCACTATGGCCGACAAAATGGAGCAATCAGAATCGAGAATCATAAACTATAAGCTATAACGAGTTTTTTTAGGAAGGTGATAATAGTTCCTCAACACATCTCCTTTTGAGATTCTCAATACCGGGACTGGCGTGGATTGACCTGCAGCGGTTTCACGGGTTTGCTTTTTCCGGTTGTCCAGCGACGTGGTTGCGGACTTCGGTCAGTCGATATTTCAGTCGTGAAAGATTCACTTGGTGTTGGAATGTTGAATGTTTTATACAGAATGTCCTGTGGTATCCGGATCGACGACCATATTGGAGGTTGCGGATCTCAGGCCTAGCTGATTTCTGTGTCGTGCCATGACACCTATTCCAACTTTGACATCGAACATTGCACTGCCTCTGCGACGGATAAAGTTACCATCGATCCACGGTGGACTTGATGTTCTGTAGTGGACGGCAGTTCCTGGAATGAAGCTTGACTGTTGATTCTGATTGAGCGGCAGTTTGGTTGGCTTGGGCAGCATAGCATTGCTCCATGTACGTAGCTTCCTTCCCGTGAGTGCTTCGGCGGGTGTTTTGCGGCTGGGCAACGTATCGTTCGGCGTAGTTCTGTAAACCAGCAGAAAACGTTGAAGACTATCGACGGATGTCTCTTCCCCACGTGATTTCAGAAGAGCACGCTTAAATGTGTCGACGAAGCGTTCGGCCAAGCCATTTGACTGAGGATGGTAAGGCGGCGACCGCAGATGTGACACATTGTTCTGGCGGCATCGTTTGGCGAAAACGTTCGAGGTAAATTGCGAGCCATTATCAGACACGAGGGTTTCTGGTAATCCATGCTGACTAAACAAACGACGCAGTGTGCTGATCGTGTTGCTGGATGTTGCAGATGACATCTCGATGATTTCGGGCCATTCCGAATAAGAATCAACCACGACGAGGTACATGACCCCGTTTATTGGACCAGTGAAATCGATTTGAATTCGTTGCCACGGTTTTTCTGGTGTAGGCCATGGTGCAATTGGTAGATGGTTTGGCATCTTGGCTGCCTGCTAACATTGACGGCATGACTTGATGAATAGATCAATATCTGCGCTTATACCAGGCCAATAAGCGAAACTGCGATCGATCGCCTTCATGCGTTGAATGCCTGGGTGCCCATTGTGGAATTGTCGAAGGACACGATTGCGTAGATTCTTTGGAACAACTATGCGATCATTGAACATTAGCACTCGTCAATAATTGAAAACGATTCACGTCTTTGGTAGAACTGCGATAGTTTCCCAGCAGACGTAACTTTTGGCCAACCACAGTGAGTACAGGTGATTGCTTGCAACAAAGTCTCGTCTGATTGCGTATATTGTTTAATATCGTCAGCTTTGACAGTCAATCCCCGCACTGCGTCGTCAAATTGTCGCTGCATAGCCTGTTCGATGGAGACGCATGTAATGACTGTATCCTCGTCTGGTTGATCTCGAACCCGGATTAGACGGGACAGCGCGTCCGCTTGACCAAAATCTTCGGAACGTCGATATTGTATATCGAAATAGTATCTGTAGTAGACCAGATTACTACAATAATGTCCCCAAGAACGTTGGAGAAAAGGCAGGTTGACTGAATGATTTATAGCGGTAGCCAAAAAGGTACACCAAGGTACATTGTAGCAATCACGGAACACGAATCAACGGAAAGTGCGTTATCAAGGTCAATTGTTATGTACAGTAAAACAATGTTGTTACA
>JACCGJ010013535.1:0-90114 GCA_013407085.1 Atriophallophorus winterbourni
GTGCATCCATTAAAAAACTTATCTCACTCACAACATCCACTATTTAATCAAAAGGAAACGCTCCAATAATGCATTTATGAAATTTCATAATCCATGAATTGCATATTGTTAAAAATCACATAGCATTACACTGCCAATCTTGTTTACGGGTTTAAACATTTGGATATAAGCAATAGACCAATATACTTGCGTAGACGCTGAACTGTTCGATCGTATTGATCACTGTTTACTGCTTCGTGAGCTCCAGGATGACGGTTTCACTAGAATAATGCTGGCATGATTCATAAGTTATCGGTCTCAACGCAGAGAGAAAGTCATGATTGATGGCAAAATTTCCCAAAATTTTGAAGCCATGAACAGATACACATAAGTTTCGGTACCCTGCTCAAAACTGCTACTTTTATTCAAAAATGATCAATCGTTATTTGTACGGTTTAAACTTGTTCTTGCTGATGTTGGTGTAAGACTTTGAATGAATGCCAAATCTGTTGAGAACTGCCTAGTTATACAAGCAGATACATACAAGCTGCAACGATGATCATTTCAAAACCGTCTATATTTTATTCACTGTTTCAATGCTCACTGACCTGATCCAACTATCTCCACCTGATGACGGGAAACAGCCAGAAAACGGTAGTGGTGTGTAAGAGATCGGGATGTGAGCACCACAATACATTGGTCTTTTATATGCGCCTCGAGCGCTTGGCCAGGAATCACTTTGCGATTCGGTATTTAAACATCGTCGTTCTTTGTAAGAACCCTATATAACAGTGGCACACAAGTTTAACGTTGTTTACCGTTTTTCCAGTGTTTCAAATTTGCTGACAAGCTTAGACGATTCATGTGTGCCAAATGCACATTTCTAAAGCATTCTATATTGTTGATCATAATTTACTCTCGAACTAGCAAAAGAAGCACGGTAATTTTGGAAGGCTATGCGAATTGATAAGTGATTACCTCAGCAACCGAAAAAAATGGATGTTACTAGCGGTGTTTCACAAGGTTGAGTGCTTGGACCAATATTGTTCCCAGTCTATATGAACGATATACCAATAGCAAATGACAGTAGGATGGTTTTGTTCGCTGATGATATAAAATTATGGAGGCAACTCAGCAATGCTGATGATTGTATTTAGCTGCAAAACGATTTGAATGATTTGTACAAATGGTCATCCGAAAATAAGCTCCAATTAAATATGCAAAATTCGAAGATCTTAAGATCGGTCGTGAGCTTGGCTTTCCCTATCAATAAAAGCTCGGCAACAAAAACCTGGTGTACACCGAAGCTTCAAATGACCTGGGTGTCTGGATTTGCGGTAGTTTGAAAAATGGTCTACAATGCGAAACCGTTTGCAAAAGCGCGTCTTGGCTGCTAGGACTGTTACGGCGCAAGTTTTGACGTTATTTCCTGTGGTGTTTTCCTCTTATGATGAATACGTATATATACCCGATTCTAGACTATGCCGCACTAGCATGGACACCATGGCTCCGTAGAGACATCTTTCTTCTGGATCGCATATATAACAGAGCTTCTGAGCTTGTCATTGGTCTCGAAAATATGCCATTCGCCGGGCGACTCAGACGACTGGAAATGAGTACGCTTGCACAAAGAAGAATGCGAAGTGATCTTATCCTCGCATACTGTTTCCCACCACCTGGACTTATTTTCCACCTTCGAACTTCCAGCAGCAGTCATGGCCATGGTTGCAAGTTGGAAATACCACAATGCATACGGAACTGCCGCGGTTATTTTTATTCGGTGCGCGTGTTTGCTTTGTCTGAAATTCCCTACCTGCCGATTTAGTAAGCTCAAAGAGTTTATCTATATTCTATATTCGTCTTTTTGGTTACTGTAAATCTTGAATCTTGAACCTTGAATCAAGAGATCCTTTCAACAGATAACACAGTAACATAAAACGAGAGAGAATGACTATGTCATGATTTTCTTTAAGCTGATGGTATTACTCGTGTTGTAATTAATCTGCAGGACTGATTAAACGCGCACTATATTTGTTGCTTCGTGTAGGTCATTGATGTTGTTGGCAGTGCCAATTTCGGAATAAATTACTTGATTTGGCTTCGGGTTTCACCGTAAGTTCGTATGTATCTGGAGCTATAAGGTGACCATTTTCGTGAGTCATTAGTGTATGCTTTGTGAGCTATTCACAGATTTTAATGGAATGTCTCTAATAAAATTAAGAGCCATTAAAAAGAAAGGGGTTGAAAATTGAATCTAATTGATGATACAATTTTCACCAAACAATATACTGCACATGTAAATTGATTAATGGAAAAATTCAATAAATAAAATTTTATGGAAAATAAATTGCATTAATTAGGCATATGAATTTCAGAAAAAGAGGGCTTCTATCTCATATAAGACGTCATCTGTGATGCGATAGATATGCAAAACGAAACTGAATTTACAATAATAAATAGTACTCATTTTGGATTTATTGAAGCAATTTTATGTCTCGCTTTTTCAATGCACTTAGAGATATCCGACAAAATGTTAATGATCTGCACATTTAATTTGCCATTTCTGACAATCGCTATTTTTGAAAACCTATCGCTGTAATTTTATTTATTTAGAAGAAATTCATCTTAGTGTAAACAATCTCTATACACAAATTAATCTTCGGCACCCCGATTAAATTGTAAAATGATTTGTGTACGAGCACAATATTATCTCTAAACTAGAGATTATGTCGCTAGTAAATGGCAGTCAAGTGATGCGCTCATCTAAACTATCACGTATTCAATACTACTCAATGTTAAATGTATCATTTCTAAAATCGACCCTTAAAATTAAACATGAGATTTGAAATAGTTGAAGGAATTTTTCACTTGATCACCATGTGCTTTTCATGATTTGAAGCGAGGCTACTAAAAAGTAAACTGCTCTTATTCACACACGCTCACACACTGGATGATGCGTACACACAAATATATAAATTGTGTGAAATACGCAGAGCAAAACTAGTCAAAATTCGATACGACTCAAACAATCATGGGTGAACTGAAAGCGGTAATCAATAATTCCGACATGCCGGACGAAATCCAAATAGATGCTGTGCACACCGCTGCAGATGCATTGGAAAAATTCCAACTGGAAAAAGATATTGCGGCTCATGTGAAGAAGGAATTTGATCGAAAGTATCAGCCGACGTGGCACTGTATTGTTGGAAAGAATTTCGGCAGGTAGGTATCCCAAAATATTGCATTAAGTTTTGGATAATTTTGACAAGGAAATTTCACTTCACTTCGGTTTTTTTTATTTCAGCTACTTCACGCATGAAACACAAAATTATGTTTATTTCCATTTTCAAGATCGGGCATTCTTGCTGTTCAAGTCAGATTAATCGAAAGACGTTGGTCATACACTTCCTCTTTCCATGTCGTTTAAAAAATAAATTTTATTTGAATAGATTTTCTCAATCTTTCTAGCAAATATCTTCACTGCCGGAATGCGATCGATAATTTATCTATTTTCATTGAGTTAGTTTTGATGCAATAAATAATAGTTGGGCAAATGGGGATAAAAGTATAAGTTTTAAACTGGTTCTAATGATAGGATATTTAACGATGCAAACGTTGATTTTGATAAACAAAATTAGCGACTTTCAGCGGAGCAATTGTGCGATTCAAGATTCGAGATTTTGGGTTGAAAAAGCAATTAACTTTACAATAACCACAAGGTGGAAATATAGGTACAAATGTATATATATATATATATAAGTATAAATAAAATCAAAATCAATGGGATGATGATAGCTTATTAATAGTTTGGCGCAAAATTCGGATTAGCTCTCATATAATCGTCAAGTTTTGATTTGAATATAGATAAGCTGTTTGAGCTTACCAAATCGGAAGGTAGGGAATTCCAAGCAAAGCACACACGTACCGAATAAAAATACCTGCGGCAGTTCCATTTGGAATGTGGTATTTCCAATTTGCAACCATGGCCACGGACGTTGCTGGTGTTCGAAGGTGGAATAATATATCCAGGGAGTGGGAAACAGTAGTGAGTATTTTTTATGCGATGATGAGATCACCCCGCATTCTCCTTTGTGCAAGTGTCCTCATTTCCAGTCGTCTGAGTCGCCGGGCGAATGGCATAATTTCGAGACCAATGACAAGATTAGAAGCTCTCCGGTATATGCAATCCAGGAGGAAGATGTCTTTTTGGAGCCATGGTGTCCAGGCTTGTGTGGCATAGTCTAGAACCGGGTGTATATATGTATTCATCATGAGAGGAAAACATCCCGGGGAAAAACGTCCAAATGTCCGCCGTAACATGCCGAGCTGCCGAGACGCGGTTTGTAAACGGTTTCGCATTGTAGACCATTTTTTAAACTGCCGCAAATCCAGACACCGTGGTCCTCTTTTTCTTCGGTGTACTCCAGGTTTATGTCACCGAGCTTGTATGGATAGAAAAAGCCACGGTCACGACCAATCTGAATTTTCTTCGACTTTTGTATATTCAATGACAGTTTATTCTCAGATGACCAGTTGTACAAAGCACTCAAATCGTTTTGCAGCAAGATACAATCGTCAGCATTTCTGATTTGCCTCCATACTTTTATATCGTCAGCAAACAAAACCATCTTAATATCATTTAGTAGTGGTAAATCGTTCATATAGACTAGAAACAGTATTGGTTCGAACACTGAGCCTTGTGAAACTCCGCTAGTGACATCGATGTTCTTCAATAATAGGCCGTCCGCACGAACTCGGGTGTTTCTGTTGCTGAGGTAATCTCTTAACAATTCGTATAATCTTCCAACACCACCGTGTTTCTTCAGCTTGTACAAGTGTAAATTGTGATCAACTCTGTCGAGCGCTTTAGAAATGTCCAGGTAGCACGCAGGAATACAGACCCCCGCATCTAAAATCCTCGTCCAATCGTCTAAGCTTGTCAGCAAATTTGTTAGACAAGAGTGATTTCTACGAAATCCATGCCGAAAGTTGATTCGTTTCCAGATGTCGCAGGAATTCTGCGTTTATTATTCGCTCAAAAACTTTTGATACCGAAGACAGCAAGGTCACCGGCTTGTAATTTTTAACATCAGAATGGCAACCACCTTTGTGAATGGGTATTATTTGTCCCAGTTTCCAGTCTTCTGGCATTACGCCAGGTTGGATCGAATTATTAATCATGCAAGATAGAGTTTCAGTTAGCTGCTCATGACAGGTTTTGAGCAGCTTTGGAGTTATATCGTCTGGTCCTAGAGATTTCTTTACGCTTAATTTTCGTAAGCGCTGCGCTACCTCCATCGGAGTAATTAATACTTCACTCAAGGTCGGTCGGTGAAGTCGAACGATTGGTTTCTGATCAGGCTCCGTGGATTTCGGCGCAAAAACGCCAGCATAGAAGTCTGCTAACAGGTCAGCGGTCTGATTCATGGATTCTGTGAAGCCGGACGATGTTTTTGGGGAGAAGACTCCTGGTTTAATATTCATTTGTCGTTTACAAGTCTATACAAGAGCTTCGGATTCTGGTGCATCTGAGAAATCAATTGCGATTGGAACGCTTGTTTATCATCTCGAATTAAGCTGATAACTTTGTTTCGCAGTCGTGTAAATTTTGCCCAAGAATCAGCTGTGTTGGTAGCCTTGTGAAACTCCCTTGCTACTGCCCTTTGTTTCATCCACTTTTTAGTCCTGCGTCGTAAAGAAAATTTATTACGTTGAAACGTTTTCTTCAAAACAAACATTGAATGTTCTCCTAATATAGATTTTAGGTGCTGAAAGAAAGATCGCCAATAAATATTCAAATCGGAGTAATCCAGTTGTGCGAAACCAGTGCTTTGTAACTCGGCACACAGAGCACGGTAGTTCACCCTTCTGACGCATTTTGTCCCCTCACTGTTGCGCCTAGCGCTACAAACGTACTCGAATTCTAGGACAACGTGATCGCTTCGTCCGATCGGCGGTTTATAAACGACATTCTCAACAGTTGTGGGATCTGATGTAAGTATAAGGTTCAAGGTAGACGGCTGGTCTGATCATCTCATACGAGTAAATCCAAAAACGTGGTTTTAAAGGGGTGCGTAATCCAAAACGAATCTAAGTTCATTTTCAAGTGTCTCTGGTGGATGACCATTCCGTCTATAGAGCTGGGTACAGTTAAAATCCCCATTATTAATATTTTAGTATGGTACCGCGTTCTTACATAGCGCAATGCATTGATCAGTTTATTGTTCAGGTCGAAAGTTGCTGTTAGGAAGAAATTTGTATGCAATCGCTTCAAGCAGTTCTAGGGAAACCTATCACTTCAGATACAAAAGCTTCGTCAGACCAAGATTGATAGTCAAGACCACGAGCATGAAAGGATCTAACCTATTTCACACAATTTTCTTTCCATTATTAATGCCCGGTCGGTTGCAAACATATTCCAATTAATTTCTGTTTCGCTAAGAGAATAAATAAATTTTATGCATAAAGTCTTCTCTGTTCTCTCAAAAATCTGGGGCAGATATTTCAAAACAGATCCGGGCGGAATTCTTATTTCGTGGAAGCTTGCTGCAGTTGTGACACAAAATCGGCGAAAGCTTGATCTCAATTAGGTATGCGATGGTGTAAAATATAACGAGCAAAACAAAAAGTGGAAAGCAAAATTTTGCATTTTAAACAGATAGGGAGGTGAATTTCATAAAAAAATAAATCTGGTTCAATAAGATTGTGATTAGTTTTTGTCACTTCGTTAAAAATACAATGTTCCCACTGTAAATTATTCAAAACTCAAAATTCACACATTTTAATGACAGAGAAACTAATTAACTAAAATAAATATTAACACATTTGGCTACTAAATACATGGTTATAAACATAATATTGAATGATATCTGTTTGAAGGAAAATGTGTATTACAAGGGCTCGTCATTTCGAAGGGGATTCCATTTATAATTTGAATATAAGATCATTCCTTTTACACGATGGAAACGATTCACATTCAGTTCTCTTGGATTACAAAGGTATGTATTGCCGAGAAAGTGACCTGCTCTGCAGGACGAAGTTTATTGTATTTTTTATCTGTATGCCGATCCAGATGAGTTCACATATCACATAGGTTCGCATGTCATTGAAAATTGCAGGGAAAATAAGTTTTGTGTGTCTGGATATCCTCTAGTATAAAAACATCAATTCAAACTAACAGTGCCCTTAAAAATGCAACACGTGTTCTAAATCTACTCAAACGGGTATTTGGAAAACTTTCGCCCAAGATATTCCCAAAGATCATAAATACATTCTTGAGACCAGTCATCAAATACGGTGTGCAGTCATGGTCTCCGTGGCTCAAGAGGGATGTGGAATTTACGCAGCGAATCAACCACCGCTCAACAAAACTAATTATCAGCATCCGGAAACCCATATAAAGAAATGATAGCTCAACTGAATCTGTTCGACTTTCCCTATCAACGAATCAGAGGAGAACTTATCTAACTTTACAAAACATTCGTTACCCCGAACCATCCCTCACAGGATTAATTTACACGAAAGGAAACGAGAAATTATCGGACCCATGAATATGTGCTGGTGGTACCCCATTCCCGCCTGAATCGTAGAAGTTATTTTTACTCTGTCAGTGTCTGTTTTACTTGGAACAGTTTATTTTCAACCGATGCTCACACCACTAACTTGCATGACTTTAAAACGAAATTAGACGAATTTTTATTGCATTATTCGTTTCCAGAACATTTATATAATGTGTTATCTATTTCCTTATATTTTTTATACACTTAAATTTTAATTTTTGCTATCCTATGGTTGTTGGTAAGCATGTTGCTTTTTAGACCACTAAAACCTTGAATTAACTTGAATTAGCTTGGACCAGCACGAAACCAGTCGTGGAGTGTGTGTGCTTGAAATTCATGCAAATACAGAATTTACATTTATTTATCCACTGAGTATCAAATCGTTTAATATTAAACCATTAGGCTAATTTCTATTCAAGTAATTTTATCATTAGTTTTGTATGTCTGAACGTTGCAGCCAGTATGTTGAATTCTGTGTAAAGTATGTACTAGACGTTACAACATGGAAGCTACTTGGCCTTTAATGTTCTGACGCAATCACATCCGGCAACCATCACTCGCAATAACACTTGTACAGCTTTATTCTCATTAAATTATTGATAGGCAAAAACGCAAGAAAAATAATATCCACTAAGTGTAAGTTCGAGGATTCACATGTATATTTGACTTCAGTAGATTATGTGCTTAAAGAGTTTATTTCGGCTTGTCGCTTAAAAGCAATCGATAAACTCTGAGTCGATGGATACTAATTGTGTAAAATCATTTCCTCTAAATTTTAAACGGTTACGTATTTAAAGGTTTAACAAATTGAATAACGAGGCTTTAGCGAATTTGTTTCAATTCTCAGAATTATTCACATGATTACAACGTGCTTGTAGTCAATTTCTGATATATTCCAAATGAAAGCACGTGGTAAAATATGTGTCACAAAAATGCACATATTTAAACTATCAAGTCAAATATTTACTCGCTATTCTGCTTTTCCATTAAAAGTTAAAGATTTCAAGCAATGGATGTGAAGAATTCAGTGGTACAGAATGCGAATATGAGCAAGGATATGATGGAAAAAGCGATAAATGCGGCCGAGTATGCAACAAAGCAATTTGACGAGCCCAATGATATGGCCTCACATTTGAAGAAGGAATTCGACAAAAGATACGGACGCGCGTGGCATTGTATCGTCGGCGAGAATTTCGGAAGGTTCGTATTATGTGTTTCGACAATAATTTGCGGTTTTGTAATGCCAGATCATATTGAACATTTTCCCATCATTTTTCAGCAATGTTCTACACGAGGAGCGAGGCTTCATTAACTTTTTATTCGGGCGTCGCATGTTTTTCTTATTCAAATGTGGTAGTGATCAAGCTGTCCCGAGTTGATTCGGATACACTCCACTCTGGTCGTTGAATTGACCTTTCCATTTTAATATGTTTGGTTAATGACAAAGTTTTCTTTACGCCAAGAGTTATAATATATCATGACCTAAAAGGGGTTTATACGATCACGTTTTTGAAGCATGAGTATATTATATTCTGAAGTTTGCAACGAATCGGTTATAGCAAGTTTTGGTAATGTTTCGCTTCTAAAAACAGAAGCTTCGTCAGACCAAGGGTGTCGATACATGGCGCACTTCAAAGAGGTAGCTCTGGGAAACGAAGCTTTCAACCAAAGTTATGTTGGCACTATGTCGACGATACATTCGTCGTCATAAAGCGCAACAGACTAGAAGCATTTCATAGTATCTAAATAATTTGAATCCAAAAATCCAGGTCACAAAAAAACGAGTTTACGGAAGGGACACTCTCTTTCTCGGACTGTCTCGTGCAAAAAGACAACGGCAAAATAAAATCGGCGCAATATCATAAGTCAATCGTTAAGGATGGCATTCAAAGATTCACATCTGTGCAACCTAAGAGGGTTTCTCAGTCAGTATCAAAATATCTATTCTACAAGTTTGACCGCCTCTGCAGCGATGATGTCGACAAGAGACAAGCTCATCAAGAAGTCTGTCGTCGACTTGCAAATCATGGTTATCTCAAGAGTTCAATTAGGAGCCAATTGTACCGATTTCAACATCCGCAACAAAAAAGTTCGGCGTGCTACGGTATTTCTACCGTATGTCAAAAGCGCCTCCGTCGGAACCTGAATTAGGCCTGCCGGTTGAGAGATGCGCGTTTGGTCGACTGGTCGATTTAGCCAGGGTGAACGGAACAGTGACCGTAATAGACGGCGAGGATTATCATCTCCTCAAGATCAGTCGAGCCTCCGTGGTGCGACAATAGCAAGAAGTGAATCAATTGACACTAGCAATATTCGTTATTGAAGGCGTCTCCGAGACGATTGTCGGTGTTGATATTTTAAACCGATTAAAAGCTATTATCAGTATCAACGAAGGATCGTTGCAATTCGATGCTGAGCAGCTACAGGTTAAAACTTCATACCAGGCAGGCATGGCAAGCGTGGGAACAGTTGAAAAGCTGCATGTGCCAGATTGCAATATTAGAAGCGTGTGACAAAGTTTGGAGAAATTCTCGGATACGTTCTTGACTTCAGATGATGATGGGTATTGAGAGTGGATAAAACAGCAGGGATGAACATACTTTCGAACTATATACCGACGTATTCCGCTGAAATTGGTCGGAGATGTAGAAAAGGAAGTGGACCAAATAAAAAAGAAAGGTATCATAAATGAATTCCAAGAGCCCGGATTGTTCACCCGTGTTGATGGTTAAGAAAGCCGACGAGAGCTACCGTTTCTGTATCGAATTCCGAGAATTGAATCAAATAAAAGTCAGAGACGCACTTCTCACATCACACAAGAACAAAATATTCACGCAATTTTGCAAGGCGCAAATGCTTTCATTGGTCAATTTAATGTCCGGATATTGGCAGATGCCGATGGCAAATGAGGATCGCGATAAAATCGCATTTTATGTAAATCGACAGCAATACGAATTTATCCGAATGCATTTTGGTATTTGTGATGCCGCAGCAACATTTCGGAGACTATTGCTCGAAATATTGAGCTGCATCACAAATCTAGTTCTCTATGGAGACGACATCGTCTTATTCCCGGACACAAGTGATCATCACCGGGAACACCTGGAAGTGTTTTTAAAGGATGATCTCTGATTCTGGGCTGAATTTGAACAGCACGAAATGCAATCAATCGAAACGCGAAATATTACGAGTTCTCAATTGTCGCCATCGAACTTATCGGCGCTTCATGCTTTTGTGTTGTGTCAGAGGGTGCAGTTCTGCATATCATTCGAGAGCACATGATTAGCGCTCATCGCGAATGGACTTCGCACATTCACAATTGCAATTTTGCTATTTTTTGCTAAAGCGCGCCTTATTCAGTGCCTCAACCTACAGAATTAACCACAAATATTAAATAAACGACTGAAATGCGGGATACATTAGAACCAGAATTTCAACATTATTGGTCTTGGTTAATCGAGAATTCCTCGACTTACATCAAACCTATCCCCAAATCCAACAAATTGATGGTGTAGCTCAAATGCAGTGCTAACTGGATGCATTTAATTGGGTGGTTCCAGCGTTGAGGCGAATTTGAGATGCGAAAAGTGAAAACGGGTTTATACCTGATATCTTTCTATTTGAAGTTGGGGTAATCTTTTAAATAAACCATCAACTAATTAAAAGATTCAAAAGTATTTTCCATGTTTGGCCTCAAGGGCTTCTTCACGATACTGAAACCAGTGTTCTGCAAATTCGTACCGTTCAATTTAATAGAAATGCATTGTTTTGTGTTCAATGGAATAATTGAAATGATCGCATGGATTTCTCAGTTTCAAAATTAATTTTGTGAACGGAATGTTATTAATGTCTTGAATTAAATTAACTGCATAGTACGATGTGACTGCCTGGAGTAACAAAACCATTTGAATTTGCGACATTTGACGAACTGTATATAGAAGGAGAATATTTTGATCGTATAGAATCAACCAGTCATGTGAACGCTCACAAAACGCAACATAGGTTGGTAGATCGGGGAATCGAAAGCGCAGTTTTGCACCTAAGGGTGTTTGAAATTAATTTATTAAGCTACTTTCTATTGATAGTAGTAAATGTTTAAAAAACCAAGCAGCTAAGTGCTGTATCTGCTCTTCTTTGTCTTGCAGACGACGCTTTACACAATGCCTCAAAAATATGCCGTCAAAAGCAAGCTCGTGCTAATCCGTGGGGTCAATGCATATAGCTTCCATATCTCTTTTGCGACCGTCTTTTCACATCAAGTGCGGTCTGCCAATTGTCGCATTCCTGATTTCAAGACACCATAGAATAGATATTTGGGAATACGGCAATTTTCGATTCAGCTTTCAATCGTGCATTGTGTGGATGGTCCAGGTTTCATCACCGTACAGATTAGAATTCAGTACGCGTGCGCTGTATTCCATCGTCTTTGTCCTAACAGTCATATTTCGTCTGCCCCAAACACGAGAGTTCAATCAAAACAATAGATGACAGATTCTCAGGTAACCCTCATATTAATTTAGGTGTCTAGCGAAAGGTTATCCGCAATGATTGAACTACGATATGTGAAATGATGTACTGGATCAAGCTTACTGTTTTTAATAGTGACGATTGGATTGAATACGATCCATGGACCAAAGACCTTGATCTAGCTCAAACTGATTGTTAGACAAAAGTCTCCATGTCGATGTAAAACCGTCCATTAGTGGCAGGATGTGTTCTTAGGAGTGAGCAATAACTGTTGCATCATTAGCAAACAGCAGGTCACAGATAAGCATATCCTTACCTTGTTTTTTTGCTCTCAACCGCTTCATGTTGAAAAGCTTGCCGTTAGTTCGCGTGAGTAGGTAAATGCCTTGTGAACTGTTTCTAAAAGCGTGTTTCAGAAGCAGAGAAAAGAAAATCTCGAACACCGTATGATCAAAAAACACCATTGTCTAACGCTTCGGCGAATGTCAAATGCTTCTGAACTGTAACTAGTAAATTGACCGAGTCCTTTAGGCCAGATTGAAACCAAATAACGAGTTTGATCAGACTTGGGGGCAGCCTGCCAGATTGAGTATTGTGAAAAGTCCCCCCAGCTGGCGTAGTCAAATGCCTTCCTTAAATCGATGAAAACTGCGTATAATGGCATACGCTGTTCCCGAAATGTTTCTGGAAGTTTCACCAGGGAGAAGATCATGTCAGCGGTTTATCTTCCCCTGTTGATATTCGGAGTAATCTCAGATCAGCTAAAACTTGTAACCGAATCTCCTAGACTTTAGCAAAGAATATGCCTACACCATTCTGAATGAAAATTCTTCTGTAATTGTTGCAGTCGCCTTCATCACACTTATTCTTAAATAGCGTGATGATCTTCGTTTATTAAATCCCCCTGCTAGCTAGCTTAGATGATTGAATCACATTTTTGCAATTTAAATTAGGAACTTGGATAATTTTGGGTTTAAACATCCATCAAAGCTAGAAACGATCACATATGCAGACATAGAGTTACTCACATTCAATATTATATAATTCTTAACGAAGTTGGCGTTGATAAGCTTTATGCGCCTGGTGACAGTTGGGAATATTTAAATTACAAACACATCTAGCACATGGGATCATTCCGATGTAGAATTGGGCTTTGTGTTCGACTTATCTGTCCTATTCATCGTAGACGTTTTTTTCGAACAAAATCAAGTTCTTAATGATGACATTTACACTTTTAGAGATGCAAATCACAACGATTGTACCGAATTTACCTTTATTTTTCTACTGTTCATCGAAGCTTTCATTTTTGTTTGCCACTTTCGGTCGATGTCGACCATGGATCTACTTCACGAACGCGTGATGGTTCCATGCGCCGCATCTTTCTGAATAACGAAACAGTCTGATTCGGGATTGACAATCTCTACTTTAAAGCGCGCAGAGATAGACAGTACCAAGTGGATCGGTGTCAGCCGTTTCCCGCGGGGTGACCTACTTTCAACATCGTTTTTTTTCAATAACACATTGAGCTAATTTCAACTTCACGCAAATTTCAGTACGTCCGATTGCGGTTTAGAATGTAATCATTAAAAAAATCGGCTAATACGACGCTAGATTATGATGTTGGCCACTATCCGCAAATGTTTAACATTGATGTACAACACATGCGCATAAGCGTTTCATGCTCCACAACGTTTCCAACGACCTAACAGTCCGATTTGGGAAGAATATTTTATTCTCAGATCACATTTATTTACACCAGGAAATGGCGCTTTACATATAGCCTCAAACAGAAAATTCTTCGTAATTATTAGATTCAAATATCAATGGTAAATGCGTACTTATAAAGCCGTGCTATCCAGGTCACAATTAAGTCGTCGCTTAACGAGAATGTCCAACGTTTTTTCTGGAACAAATTTAACCCAAATCAATCAATGTGAGATTAAAAAGCAACATACAAAAGAGTGACTCCACCAATTATGGAATATTAGCAATGAAATGCATGGAGCTAAATATAATGCATTGCAGAAAAGTTTCATAAGAACCGATGGGGGCGAAATTCTAAGCTTTTATTTTACGCGTCATCACAACGTAAGCTGTGTCACGGTTATAAAAGGATATCGCAGTGTTCGACGTCAAAGGAATAATATTGAAAATTGAGAAGCATGTCGTGAAGTAACCTTATGTACTCTAACATGAAATGCGCCTAGCCAATTCTAAGTCCTTTACCAGAATAACTTTGAGAAGACTCAGTAACATCTCAATGTTCAAATAAAAACGACAATGATGTTATGACCATTTTCGGAGAGATTTCGAAAAACCAGTTAGCGAAAGTTATCCAAAATATAACTTGACTTAAAACGGTTTACCTATAAAAAATCTTGTGTTTCGAGCTCAAAGATCTGATATTATAAATAAAAGATCAGAATTCTGAAATAAAAACCCAATGGCCAGGAAGTTTGATTGGAATCCAGATAAAACACGCGAGCATTTAATCTGGAGACTCGAGTAAAAAGGTTCTACAACACAGGCAACAATACACATAATTCACACAAAACAAGAGCACAGCACAATAGAAATGTTAGTTCCTTATTCACTTTGGTAGATTCAGGTTGATTACTTCAATTTTTATATAAAAAGTTATTTTAAATTCCTCTTTGTTATCTGTAACTTTGATATACATACATCTACATTAGTCTCGAATTTACAATTCTGGATTCAGAGTGCATCCATTAAAAAACTTATCTCACTCACAACATCGATTCTTACATCAGAAGGAAACGCTACAATAATGCATTTATGAAATTTCATAATCCATGACTTTCGTATTGTTAAATATCACCCTGCCAATCTTCTTTACGGGTTGAAACATTTGGTTATAAGCAATAGACCAATATACTAGCGTAGACGCTGAACTGTTCCATCGTATTGATAACTGTTCACTGCTTCGTGAGGTTTTCTTGCATTTGTCTGAGCGTAGCGCCCCATTACGTTTTTGCAATATCAACAATGCACTGGATTCCAAATTCAAGATTTATGGTGAAAAAAGCAAATACCTGTACAATATCATAGGTTATACGTATAAAAATTAAATAAATCGTATTTTGTTGTTTGCGTCCATGTGCTTCAAAGAAGGAGCAAAAGAAATTTTAATTGTGACATTGTTTGGGTAAACCAAAGTAATGTGTTGCTCACATCCCCATCCCCTACACACCACTACCGGTTTCTGGCTGTTTGCCGTCGTCAGGTGGAGACAGTAAGATCAGGTTCAGTGAGCCTTGAAACTGGTAAAGTGGTAAACAAAGCTATGCTTGTACGCCACTGTTATATAGTGTTCGTACAACGAACCACAATGTTCAGACACAGAATCACAAAGTGATTCTTGGTCAAAGCACTCAAGGCGCTTGTGTTGATGCGAAGGTTTTCATAACTATAGTCAAATATCGGTTCAAAAATCATGTGAAATTGTTTTGCAGAAAATTGTGTCATATGGCTAGAATTTTATGCGCATTCTTGGGTATGTGTTATTGTTTAACACATTTTGTAGCCGAAGTTTGAAACAATATTGATGTTGGGCAATAATTTATTTTTGTTCTATTTATTTTTCTATTTTCTCATACTGCAAATGCATCTAAAGTTTTAAGGGACATATTTCTTCTGGTTGCCGGCTTCTCGATTTTAAATGTGCCCGTGATAGAATTTTGAATTTTGTCTAATCTACAGATGCAAAGTCTAAGCTACACAAGCTACCTAGTTTGTGTCTACATTTGATTGGCATTTTACTTCTTTCAGTGCATTGGTTTGCTGCTGGGCTTTCAAGTGTTGGGATGTGAAGGGTTCAACGCTGCAAGACAGTCAAAGCCGCAACAATGCTTTCACATTTTGTCTCTCTGCTCTTTAACCGAAGTTAACTGAATCTACGCTCCGTCCCTGGTATATACAACTCATCCTACTTTGTTTATATTTGTTCTTCTATCGATTTATATATCAATCTCTTTTCCATATTTTAGAATTGTATTGTATAACGACTGATGGCCGTTAAACACTCGGTATTGGAATCCAATGTATTACCGTATCCGGAATGATGATCATGATAACGATGATTTGACCCACATATCACTATTCTTCTGATTGGATATTTCATAATTGATGCTTGATTGCAAACAACATGATATATATAATAGGAAGAAACTGGAAACCCCGAATCGAGTCATCGCCTTAGCATTGAAAATAAATTTACCAAAAGTTTGAATGCATTAGCATTTTACTAAATTTGCGCAGTTATTTGAGAGCATCTTTATTTGGAGTGTGAGTTGGAGGCAGTAGTTCCCGTCACGTTAATAAAACGGCAATTCAAGCTTTAATTTCAAAAATGTTCTAACATAAATGTTAAAATGTTTTTTGGGGGGAATTCCAGTTCCTGATGTATGCTTCATGCTATTTTATCATTGAAAAACTTTCCACCCAATAAACACCTGAAATTAGGACTAGCAAAGGGTTTGATGAAAACAATTATACGACATTTCTAGCCTTTCGTCATATATTACCGGATGAGTATTATTACCCCTAAACAGTAACAACAAAAAAGTGTTCTCGATCAGTATTACGCAATAAATGTTCCCAAACATCGGATCTTATATTTATCTTACATTTATGTATGGTAACAGAATATTTTTCTCGGTGAACTGCTTTAAATTACTTTATATTCTCAAAAAACTCATTTGCATGCACTCCCATTACAGAAACACACACCACGACCGGTTTCGTACTGTTTGCACTCATCAGGTAGGGACAGTAGTATAAGGATCCGCATGCGTTTGAAACAGTAGAAGAACAGTAAACAACTTGTTCACCATTCTTCCACTGTTTTAAGCGCATGCGGATCCCTATCCACTGTTCCTACCTGATGAGTGCAAACAGCACAAAACCGGTCTATGGAGTGTGTGATTGAAATGTATGCAAATTAGATCTTTGTTCATTGTCATGGGTTCAAACCCTGTCTACATGAGTGTTGGCTCATGTGACCGAACAGGTTGGTCGTACCAACCTTATTCAACAGTGGCATACAAGCGCAAATTGTTTACTTTTCATTTTGTTTCGCTTTTGGACTTTGAACTTTATTGCTATCTGTGTTTGTTCTAACAGTTGTTTCGAAATTCACGATAATGTTATTTTTACAACACTTCTTGTAAAAGAATCTGCTTAGTGAAATTCCCATAAATTTATTAAACTAGAATCGCTGCAGAAATGTTTGAAATGATATTTTTTATCTCAAATGAAAATCTTATTCTTAAATTCACTTCAACCCTCTACAAAAAGTAGTCACAAACGCAAATTTTCAACAAATTCTCGGAACCCAATTCAAACATTACCCATCCGTTAACTAAAAGCAAAGATTCATTCAAATATTATGGTGGTTAAAAGTTTTTACTTCAAATGATAGAACTCGTACATAAAATAGCAGTCTCCACAAAATTTCGCGAACGTAGATTTCTGTCATATGAAGAAACTTGTCACTTTGTCGCTTGTTGATTTGCTTACATGGTATGGAGTGAGGGATCAAACTTGATTAAATATAATCTTACGCCAGATGTTATAACTCTTACTTTGACAGATACTGCTAAATTTATATACGTTCTCTCTTCGTAGAAAATCGAATAGTAAATGTTTTCACTTAAGCTGGAAGGTTTGTCATAAAATGTCTGAAATATGTTAACGGATGTTTTCTTACAAGCGATTTCACCTACCCCGATAACAAAAGCATCCATTTTGATAAACGGAACAAATTTGGTTCCGGTTCTCCCGGTATCACAGGACGTAATATAATAAAACAGTCATACGTTTCTCTATCTGATTATGAATTTTCTCATTGGTATCGTAAACAACGTCCTCTGAGTAGGTTATCAACAGCTCATTTCATTCGAAGGATATTATTTCATTTGACTGAGATATCATGGTATATGCAATATCTACAAAAAGTATTTGGAGGTTTAAATTTTGACACGCTTCTGTTAAATAGAAGACAAATCAGATAATATTTTGTTGCATTTTGATAAATACTTCTAATTGTAATTTTCATTGTCATTCTAAAACTTACAGATAATATTTTTAAGGTATCAAGACGTTTGTCTTGAAAGAAGCATTGAATTATCCTTCATTGATATCGAAAACGTTTGGAAACTTCCTTTCCCTCTTCTAAGAACAATTAATTCAAAAAATTACTATTTTAAAATCTTTTGCATCGTACATCTTTCTGTATAAACGTATTTAGAAAAAAGATAAATTGTCAGTATTTGGGAATCTTTATTGAAATACATTACAATAAGTCATTGTTTAATAACTTTTTATTAACATACTACCCAATGAATTCATGGGGTTTTATACAAGAGATACGCGACATCGCCCATCGTGAAGTCGACAAAATATCCGGTTTCGTGTGTAATAAAACTGTAAATAAACAAGAGAATGATTAGACACCCAACCACCCCGGACGATACAAAATCACATTGAATCACACATAGAACAATCACCTGCCGTAATCCCTTCCCACAATGCAGTGCCATGTTTTGTCATATTTTTCGTCAAATTCTTTTTTTATAAACATTGCAACATCTTTATGATCGGAGAATTTCTTATTCGCGATGCTCGCCAAATTGACCGCTTCTTCCAACATGCTGTCGCTCATGGTGCATGAACGAACGCGAGCTTCTATCTCAGCCATTGTGATGAAGACTGAAACAAGCTCGGAGGAAATGTGACTTAAATTGAGAATGCGTGATGATGCTTGTCAGGTGAGCGTTTGCTATGATTGTGCTGCACGATTTAGTGCCTTGGCTTCCGTTGAACACGGCAGCTTCGATTGGAGCATTGAGTCATGTCACATGCTAAAGCAGAGCTGTTCACGTTACGGTGCGATTTGTGATTGATTTTAGCGCCGAGAGTGTAGAATCAAGTTGGAGAAAAGATTTACATGCATTGATAAGATTTTGCAAGAATAAACTATAAGGACGCTTAATTGTGATTGATATCACAAAGAAATTTATCAAATCGCTCTAGAAAACATAAAACAATTCAATTAAAATCACATATGTTGTTTTTTACTGATATATGCTTACTTCTTTAATTTTTTAGATATATTTTACAGAAAAAATTGCTGTTTGCTATGTTTTCTCATGCAATCAAAAAAATCGATGACAGTAAAAATGAGGCAAATAAATTTAGTACGAAATCATTTGTATCCAAATAGAAAGAGTTGTATTTAAAAACCTATTTTTTGGTATATTTTAGGATACTATGAATCAAAACAGCCAGCTTAACCAGCGACACTCGTCTGCGCTAGATAGACCACCATACATAAAATGTACATTTATCTCTGTTGATTTATTTTGGAATAAAACGCTCAATTAACTTTTCCGTAACATTATGAAAATTTCTTTATTGACTAGGCTACCGACTATAAAACTGTCCCTGTGACTTGCAGATTGTGTGATTTCATGTTATTAGATTGAACACGTAAATAAATTTTAGGTCAGATGTACTTCAATCTTGTGCATATTGCACAATTTTGCGATAAATGCTTGCTAACATTGAAAACAATGTGTAAAGCATCGTCTGCAAGCTGGGGAGGAGGGGATACAGCTCTTGGCTGCTGAAAGCAGATCACGCCATCATTGAACTGACGACAATCGTCAGAGTACTGCCTATCGCAGCGAGCGCTGCTGGAGAGATGGCTCCTCCCGAATCGAACTGTTTAATCATTCGAAAAGCTGTGGAACATGAACATTCGTGCGATATATATATATATATATATATATATATATATATATATATCCCAAGCGTACCTACAGTCGCTAATGGACTGTTTTTGGTCGGCATGCAAAGACTTTGGCCAAACAATCAGCATGAGCAAGACCAAAGTCCTTGATCAAGGGACTGCATCGCCACCAATCATCACTGTTGGAAACTGTCAACTTGAACCAGTACATCATTTCACATATCTTGGTTCAACCATTGCGGATATCCTCTCGCTAGACACGGAGATTGATAAGCGGATTGGCAGAGCAGCTGTCATTCTGTCTCGATTGAACTCTCGTGTTTGGGGTAACCGCAAGCTGACTGTAAAGACAAAGATGATGGTATACAGCGCGTGCGTTCTAAATGCTTTACTATACGGCAGTAAAACCTGGACCACCCACGCAAGACACGAACGGAAGCTGAATGATTTCCATTTACGAAGCATCCGTCGTATCTTGAACATATCGTGGATGGACAGAGTGACTAACGCTGAAGTGCTTTCAAAAGCTGGTCTACAGAACATGTTTACCCTATTACGTGAGCGCCGCCTGCGGTGGCTTGGTCATGTCTATAGAATGGAAAATGGTCGTATTCCGAAAGCTCTACTCTACGGTGAATTGCAATTAGGAAGTCGACCATTGGGCAGACTGCACTCGCGGTACAAAGATATTAGCAAAAGAGATATGAAAGCTCTTGACATTGACCCCGCAAGCTGGAAAGAACTTGCTCTTGACCGCTCACTTTGGAAGCATTGTTTAAAGCGTCGTCTGCAAGTTTGGGAGGAGCAAATACAGCTGTTGGCTGCTGAACGCAGATCACGTCGCCGGCGTGCAACTGATGCAATACAACAGAGTTCTGACTATCGTTGCAAGCGCTGCGGGAGAGATTGTTTCTCCCGAATCGGACTGTTTAGTCATTCAAAAAGCTGCAAAACATGAAATTCATGCGATGTGATGTACATTCATGGTCTACATCGACCGACGGAGGCCAACAACATATATATATATATATATATATATATATATATATATATATATATATATATATAATATATATATATATATATATATAGATTTTCGAAATTACAATAACATTTTATTTGCATGCATTTCCATCACACACCCCAGGACCGGTTTCGCTTTCATCACGTAGGAACATTAGGATCAAGATCTGCATGCGATTGAAACAGTGAAAGATTGGTCAACAAGTCGCGCTTGTATGCCACTGTTTGATAATATTGTTATGATTAACCTGTGCAATCACATGAGCCCACACACATGCAGTTATGGTTTACGCGCATGATCTTGACAAAATGCTCATTAACATGTACTCCAAATGTACATTTAATAAATTGCGACTGTGATCGAAATTTACCAGCTAAATTCATTCACCAACCCTCAGTCAAATACAAGGCGTGAAGTATCAAGGTAAAGGCGTGTGCTGAAATCTACATGTCATCGAGCAAATGGAACACGCTTATGCACTTTTAAATTCAATCTTACCCATGTGGTTTTTTTGTATTTGTCTGAGCGTAGCGCCTCATTTCGTTTTTGCAATATCAACACTGCACTGGATTCCAAATTCAAGATTTATGGTGAAAAAAGCAAATACCTGTACAATATCATAGGTTATACGTATGAAAATTAAATAAATCGTATTTTGTTGTTTGCGTCCATGTGCTTCAAAGAAGGAGCAACAGATATTTTAATTGTGACATAAAGAGAGGAAATTTCGATCAAAAATATATGTTTGGGGAAACCAAAGTAATGTGTTGCTCACATCCCCATCCCTACACACCACTACCGGTTTCTGGCTGTTTGCCGTCATCAGGTGGAGACAGTAAGATCAGGTTCAGTGAGCTGTGGAACAGTGGTAAAATGGTAAACAAAGTTATGCTTGTACGCCACTGTTCAGACACAGAATCACAAAGTGATTCTTGGTCAAAGCACTCAAGGCGCTTATGGAGGACCAAAGTAATATGTTGCTCACATCCCCATCCCTTACGAACACTATATAACAGTGGCGTACAAGCATCACTATGTTTGGGGTATTTTGTTTTCCAGATGTATGTGAGTAATAAGAAGTGAGGAATTTTACAATATTTTGTTTGCGTATTAGTGTATACACATTCGATACTGGTTTTGGTATGTAACGATCATGCATCAATGGTGTCTTTTGGTCCGACCCCATGAAAGCCGGAAATTTGTGGTTATTTGAACCGTCACCTGAGTTCGAGTTTTCAGTATCTTTGTCGGTCAATGCACTTGTCATGAAGGTGTATTTCAAAGGATTCGCTCCATAACATTTGTAATTGGATGACCGGGGTATCCTGAAGTTACTGGCAACGACAAAATCTGCAATGCTATGGTTTCTGAGATATAAAGTCACTGTTTTATTCGTGTTGTTGTTATTTAACAACGTCCATTACATTGGCAGCCTCCGGAACGCCTAAAAGGATTAGAGTGCGCTTATTGCTCTTTTTACGAACATCGAGACGTCCTTTTCTTTCCCACCATTTATGTCAGCGTATAGGCAATTAATAATCGTTGTCCCTGAGAGTTTATCCTGTTAAAAATAAGTTCAGTAACTGGTTATAATTTTTCAAGAAATATAGACCAATATGGAAGACATATTACATGCTCATTTGAAGATAATTCTTTCCTGAAGATTAAAATTTGTTACTTTTTGCTGGTATCCTGCACAATTTTCAAATTGTGATCTTTAGAGTAAGTTAAATTGTTTAGAATTAAACCCTATTCAATGCTGAGATAGCATTCATTTCAGCGAAATCTTTGCCCGTTTGCTATATTGTCTGTTTCTGTGATGAGGCAACAGGTTAATTTTTTTAAGAATTATATGGTTGACTAACAGTTTACGACTAACATTTACATTTCTTACGGTATTCAAATTGTTTCATAACCAATTTCTTGTTAGATGTCATGCATGTTAGGAAGTCATCCATCTAATAAGTATTATTCTAAAGCTACATTATATTTTTTCAGAGAAACGTTTTTCGTTCATCATTATCATCTTTTGTTTTGCACCAAGTCAGTCATTATTCGTAACGATACCCTAGCGCGAACACATGCATTCGAGTATTGCATTTGAAATTTTTTGTTT
The DNA here is from genome assembly GCA_013407085.1 of Atriophallophorus winterbourni. Classification (NCBI taxonomy): domain Eukaryota; kingdom Metazoa; phylum Platyhelminthes; class Trematoda; order Plagiorchiida; family Microphallidae; genus Atriophallophorus; species Atriophallophorus winterbourni. Next base: position 22,917 of record JACCGJ010013535.1, read on the forward strand.
GTGAACCGTAAGCTAGCTTTGAAGCTGTGGTCTTCAAAGTAATTCACCTTTTAAATCGTCACATTTGAGTCATCGCTTGTTTTATGCTGTTGCACTCAAACGCTAATGCCTGTTGAAAGCTGGAATGATCTGTTGCAAAAATGTTTTAATTAACTATGCATGCAAACAATACGAAAACAATCGTGGGGTGTGTGTGATGGGAATGCATGCAAATAAACGTTTTTCTACATGGTCATGGGTTCAAACCCTGTCTACATGATTGTGGACTCATGCGATCAAACATGTTGGTCGTATCAACCTTGTTCAACTGTGCCATACAATCGCAACTTGTTCAACATTCTTCAACTGTTTCCTGATCCTATTGTCCGTAACTGATAAATGCACACGGCACGAAACTAATCGTAGTGTGTCTGCGTGATGAAAATGCATGCAAATCAGATTCTTAGTACAATATCATAGGTTTAAACCCTGTCTATATGAGTTTGGTCCCTTTGTGAATGAGTCTAGTTTTGTTCTTATGCCTTAAAGCTTTCAGAAGGCACTTTCGGCATACAATTATTTTTGTCGTCGAAACCACATCGCACCAGATACGAGAGTTTAAACGTCAAAATTAATTGAGCAATTGTTGCTTCGAACAGCAGGCCACAGACTTGCACATCTCCTACCAACGTAAAAATACATACATCAGCGTCAAAATATTTTTACTTTTAATTCTGTGTCCTCGTAAAAAGCAACTATAAATTTTAAATTAAGTTTCACATCATTAGTTCATAACTGATTTTGCGTAGGTGAAATAACAGAATGGAAATTGACGTTATCGTTATATGTAAGCAACGCCATACACACAACGGTTTCCCATTCTAATTTGTATAAAACCATTGAATATATTGCTGGATTATTATTTAAGGATTCATATGAGTATCTCAGTTGGCACAGAAGCAAATAGAGACTGGGCATGTGATTGATAATTGAAGGGATTCACTTCCGTTAATCAATTCTTGGATCAATCATGTGCTTCGGTATTGATCTGAATACAGCTCCATCATGTGACACTGTAACCATTTTTAATGCTGATTATTTTTTGCAATCAGGTTTTGATTGAATATAGCGCATTGGTTTCAGAAACACGTGTCTAATTTGTGATAAATGCTGCCAATTTTTTGGCGTATATAAAATGAGATGCTCCCAATATGTCGATAATTTGACATTGGTTGCACAATTCCCAGTGAATGGAAGAACAAAGGGTGGTTGTCAAACATGCGGATATGACCGCGGAAATGATTGAACATGCAGTTAACGCAGGAGTTTACGCAATGGATCAATACGACAACGACAAAGATATGGCGACCTATCTGAAACAAGAATTTGACACGTGTTACAAACGAAGCTGGCACTGCGTTGTCGGTCGTAGCTTTGGCAGGTTTGTTAAGATATATTGCTCATTTAAACTCTCATATATATATATATATATATATATCAATAAATTTAACTTTTCATATGTTTTACAGCAACGTGTCCCACGAAGGAAATAACTTCATCTATTTTTTTGTTAAAGATCGAGCATTTCTTTTGTTTAAAACTTGAGAAAATTTGAATACATTCGATAAATTTTAATTATTCTTCTATATTCTCTGCATTATTGGTCGATTTTCAAAATATGTACATGTGTTCATCTCTTTGGTGGCAAGAGTGATTACAAATTTATTGGTATTGTTTACTGTTTAGAAGCGCTGGTGTCATATACCCAGAGCGATTGGATATATACTTATCATGATTGTGGTAATAGTATTGTTGGAGTTTTAGTTTGTTTTCTGAGAATTATTCTATATCAGGGTTAATTTTTGGAAGATAATTGCGAACATCATGTGGGATTGATAAATATTTTCAGAAACAAATTTCATTGGAATTTTTGCAAATGCGTTGCATATTGTCTTACAGTTACGTTAAAAACATTCTTGATGTAAAAATCAGTCCTAACTTTATGACAAAAATGTTTAGTTACTCACAGCAAACAAAATTACCATTTCATTCTCAAGTGAAATATTTCGAGTATATAATGAGTGCAAACATTAAAAAAAGGTTTATGGTTTCGTGAAAGAAAACGTGTGAAGATATACAATGTTATACATGCATGCCACTGTTGCATAGGGTACGTACAACGAACCACATTTGGATGTTAGCAACACATCACTTTAGTCAAACATAAGCGCCTTGAGTGCTTGACCACGAATCACTATGTGATTATGTGTTTCGACATCGTGGTTCGTTGTACGAACCCAATGCAACAGTGGCATTCAAGTATAACCTTGTTTACCGTTTATTCACTGTTTCAAGACTCACTGAATCTAATCGTGCTGTCTCCACATGATGACGGCAAACAGCCAGAAACCGGTAGTGGAGTGTAACTTTAGGGGATGTGAGCAACACATCACTTCGGGTGAAGATATACTTATTTTATAACCCAGTCCACATTTTTGTTGGATGCACATGTTATTCAATATGCTGATTGAGGTGAAATAATTTGAGAGTTGTCTGAAAATCAATCATGGTGGTAGGGGATTGTAACGGAATGAGATGTGAGAACAAAATATATTAATCGATTATAAACGCTTTGAGTGTTTGACCAAGAATCACTATGTGATTCTGTGTTTGAACATATTGGTTCGTGGTACAAATCCTATGTAACAGTGGCATTCAAGTATAACTTTGTTTACCACTTTACCACTGATTCAAAGCTCAATGAACCTAATTTTGCTGTCTTCATCCGATGACGGAAAACAACCAGAAACTGGTAGTGGTGTTTTTTATTTCGGTTGATGTGAGCGACACATAACTTTTGTAACCCATAAGCGCCTTGGGTGCTTGACCACGAATCACTGTGATTCTGTGATTGAACATCAAGGTTCGTTGTACAAACCCAATGCAACACTGACATTCAATTATAACTTTATTTACCACTTATCCACTGTTTCACGGCTCACTGAATCTAATCTTGCTGTCTTTACCTGATGACTGCAAACAGCCAGAAACCGGTAGTAGTGTGTAAGGGTTGAGGGTGTGAGCAGCAAAACATATTGGTCGTTTATATATGCCGTGAGTGCTTGCCCAAGTCATCAGTTGTTTATTTGAACATTGTGGTTCTTCGTAATAACCTTATATAACATTGACATTCTATTTCAAATTTTGTTCACCACTATACTACTTTGAGCAACACAATATATTCATCAGGCTTTTAATTTTTGTTCTTTAAATCACACTTTTATGTTGAAAATTATGAAAAATTATGCAGTTTGTATTTTATCCAAAAATGTTTGTTAAATCTTCATGTGATGTGTTCAGTTGTGCGAATCCCATCAAACAGTGTTTTCAAAGTCTGACTTCATCCATCAATTTTCCAATGTTGCAGGACTCAAAAAATCTAAAAATACCGTCTTTACCTAAAGACGGCAAGCAACCAGAAACTGGTTGCTATGCGTAATTGCAGTGAATGTGTGCTAAACAAATGTTTGTTAACTTCTCTATACTGAAAGCGAAATAATTGGGTAATATTCGTTGTGTCTGCTGTGATAAATGCAAATAAAAATTAATCAAAATTACAGTAAACAATTAAATATTAGTGAACCACCACTTTCGTAATCGAAGGGTCTGATTACTAATGAGTAATATACGAAGTTTTTCTCTCCTCAGGTATTCACTTCCGATTGTATACTAATGAAGATTGTTGAATAAATTTCATAGTATGAATCGTTTAATAATTGAGAAATTGTATTAATAAAAAATCTCAAGAGATTCATATGAGTAAAAATTTCTGCAAACAGGTTTTTAAAATAACGCTTTATCTTTAAAAAAATATGTACTTTTTACGAAAACCATCTCAAGGTTGAAAAACCTCTAAGAAGCTAATCATCATTGAGGTTTGATTTTTCTCTTTTTCAAGATACAGAATTAATTAAATAATTAAAGTCATTGTATCATATGAACACAGTTTGTGAGTGGAATGCTCTACGGTTTGAAATAACTCAAATATCACACATTTACGCACGAATAAAAAACACAAATTTTTTCATGTTCCAGGTATGATTATGGTATGAATTCACAAGCTTGGATTCGAGTTAGACTATTCACGGTCATAGACTGCACATGACCAAAGCTCTAGCCAGGTGGCTCATGCTTAGACTAATATCGGAGAGAAATTTTCTAGGAGATATCAGCGTGCTTTTTCAAAGTAATTTACCACAGTGACGAAATGATGAATAACAAATATGATCGATCGATAAAAGCTCTCATTTATTCCGAAATCGACCAAGCAAAGAAGCGAACGAAAATTCGTTTACTTATTTGATTCATTCTGGCCAGGATTGAGGGATTGGAATCACTGCGTGTAAAATGCAGAGGGTATCAAAAATCAATAGCAAATGGTGTAAATCTCGTGGGTAAACAAGTGATCAAATAGAAAAAATGGATGTTAAAAACTAGGTGCGTAAAAATAACTCAAAATTTAGAGAGAAATTCACAAGATTCTTTTCTTACGATGGACGGTTTTGCTCGGCAACTCGGTTAAAACTAAACGAGTTAGTGTTTTTAAGACTTATCAGAGATGAACAATACATGTGAATTTGTTCCTATTCCATGACGATCAGGGCAAGGCCACTAGACAAGGACCGATTTTTCAGCCGTGTTTTAAAAGTCTGATCAAATTGGACTGTTCAGCCGCAAGAGCACAAGCACGTAAGTAGCATGAAACAGAACATATTTACTGCTAACATATAATGTTCGAATTCGATTTAGCGACAATGACGTTTCAAATAGTAAACACAACGTCAAAACATAGAATAATTTACGGAAATGATGTTATGAAACTGCTTGTATGTATGTTACCTTTCGACGCAATAAATGGCACATCAATACGACTTATTTGCAGAATATAGGCATTATCGATTGTACCAAGCCGGCATCCCATTTTAAATTCTTCTAATGGAAGTCTGACGAAACTCATTTTACCATCTTCGAGTTAGCATTGAATTGAAGGTAACGTTTTCAATGCAAATTTACAACCGTTTCAAAACGGAAGATCCTAGTTTGAGTAGAATAAAGGTTTTATTGTTGTTGTTGTTGTCGTCGTTCTTTGGCTCCGTCCGTCTAAATTATAATACAACTTTATTACCACGAAAAAAACATTCATTTATAACCATTAACCGAACAGAGATGATGATGTTTAATTGATGTTGCACTAACCAGCGTGTTTTAGGTGATATGAAAACCTTATGAGGATTTTTATTGCTTTTGAATTTGAACGCCCACGTGAAATCAGAACAGGTGAATACAATGTTCGGATTATCGAAACTGCAGTATGGTTGTTCTCAGATGATCCAAAACTTCATTGAAGCAAAACCTTCAATTCAAAAAATTTGGTCTTATGTTTCTGCAGAAAGAAGAATTTAGTTAAGATCTCGAGCTAAAATAAATTAATTGTTATTTTCCAGTTTGTGGAAACAATCGATTGTGATGACTAATCACTGGTATGTGAAACTCAGGTAAAACCTTTTTTGGAAACTGCATCCAAGAAAACTGACCTATCAAAACGTTCAATCGATTTGTTAGGATCAATAATCGAACACATCTCGCCAGAAAAATCAATATTTGTGTACTCGAATGATGGATAAATATTGAACAATTAGTATAAATCTGAAAGTGATAAGGGATGGTTATGAACTGTATGAATTATAGATAAAAATTGAAATTCAACACGATATCCAAAACCCTAATTTTTGTTTCAATGTTTGGATCGTTATGCCATTGGGTAACTAAGGGATCAACTTTACAAAAGGAAGTCCGGTGGGTTACCCCCAAATTATACCGGTAAAAATGTAAATGCTTTTCACAGTCCTTTTCTGTAACTGTAATCTAATCGTTTTTTTCAAGGCAATTAATGATATATAATAATCTAATAAACATCAGTAGGTGAGGATAATTGAAATGGATAAATACGATATTAAACAAGTGATTTAATAAATTTCAAATTGATGCAATACCATAGATGAAGAAATCGATATTCAGCTATTTTCACACAAAATACAAATGTTTACAATGGTCGCTTTCAAATTCAACCTTTTTTAGACTTTCCTTTATTGTTTCAATGTATGCGGATCCTAATGGCACTGTCCTTTACCTGATGAGTGCAAGCAACACAAAACTGTTCGTGCGGTGTGTGGTGGAAATGAATTGCAAATGAGCATTTTTGTTGACGAGCATGGGTTTAAACCCAATCTGCATGATGGCAGCATCACATAACCGGTGGTAGAATGTGTGATAGGAATGCATGCAAAGGAGAACTGTTATTCAAGTTCATGAGTTTAACCGTATCTACTTGTGTGTGAGCACTGGTGATTGAATAATTTGATCGTGATGAACGTATCCAGCAGTACATACCTTGTTTAATATTCTTCCATTGGTTCAATTGAAACGAATCCTTAGCGTGCTGTATGAACTTCATCAGAGATCGGGGGTCCGAATCCCACCAGACGCGTAGTATATTTACTGCTGATAAGCTCATATAAGAATCCAGTGCTTCCAATATACACCCTCGTAATCAACGTTGTAAATATTTCAATTGGTTTGACACTGATGAGTATTCACAAAAATAAACAACGTATTCTTCCCAACGCGCAAAAACTTCAATGTTCATCTGATCTAAATGTGTTAGCTTACACTGTATCCGACGGGAAGACCTGATCTGTTTGGTCGGGCGACCACAACCAATGTTGCTGTCTCCTTCAGGACTGATTGGGCGAACAATGCTACTCAAATATATCATCATTGAGAAGGATTCGTAATAACTTAATTGCGATCGGTCAAACGGTGGTCGGTAACCCAGGTCGTAAGGCATGGGACTACAATGATGATGGTCGGGGGTTCGAATCCCACCCGAAACGGGAGATATGCCCAGCTGATGAGCTCAGATAAGGGCGAAACTCGAGTCCAGTGCCTTCATTTAAGAACGTCGTGATCAACTTTGTGGATATTTCGATGTTTCTATCACAAATGAATAGTCACAACATAAACTGAATTGCGAATAGCGAATATGCTATTTCTAATATACGTGTGCGATTACATGTCACTACATATAATGAAAGTTCTGTCATATGTGTGATTCATGTAAAATTATGTATTTATTATAATTTGTCGTTCAGCTGCGAAAACATCAAGAAAACCTGTCTATTGGTGATTGATCAATTGAACTTTGGTGTAAAAATGGGTATCCATGATCGGTTTTTTGTCTAGATACTAAAGTGACAAAAAATTAGGATTTGAATAACATTTGTAGCAGATAAACAAACAAAGATAGTTTTAAACAAACTTAACTGGCCACCATCAAGCGTGAATGGAACACCAAGTGAATAAAAATATATGTGACGGTTCTCATATGAAGCGCGAAATTGCGGAATAAAAATGAGGAATAAATAGATTACAAGATATTAGAAGAAATCGTGTACAAATCTGAACCGGTTTCTAGCTCAAGTTGAATACCATTCCGAAACGCTAAAATCTCACTGGAAGCACAGGACCGGTTTCGAGGTTTTTGCCTCTCATCAGCTATGCGTATCCGCTGGACTCTTTGCGTTTCGAACTAGTATTTGTGTAGACGGATGGCGCAATGCGAATTGAAGTTCTCGTCTACTCGCTACTTTTATAAGTAGCTGAAGGGACTAAACTAAGCCACAAATGATCGAACGGCGTATTGCCGCGCGGTTTATTACAACCCCAGGATGTGTTGTGTTAATTTCGTGATTTGAATGCAGGCATAACGCAACATAAGCGCTTATTTGGGTAGAACATTCTAGAGTAATATTGAGCTAGTTTGTTGGTGGCTTCAAGGGCGATGAAAGTAGTGTGTATAGAGAACACGCCTGGCTTTATCCTGACCATACTGTTCACGATCTGAAATAGGAGTTACGGCTTTTGTTAAACTTCATTCATCAGATTGATTTGATAATATCCTCTATTTTTCTTTTTCAATAAACAGCAAAATTTTCAGGATTCAGGTGTTGCCTGCAATTTGTGGCTTCTCCATGCACAATTTGTCAATTCTATCCATTTCCGTGTTCGACTCCTGATCACGAATTTGATTTTTAACCAGTTTTTTAAAAAAATATTTACAGTGCAGTTCTATTTTTTCGTTGATTTTCTTCAGTATCAATGACCAGTATTGTTGGATATCAGTGTTAATCGGTGCCCAGCCGGATGGGCGTCTTGAAGCGCTATTGATAATGCAACCGTATCGATTTTTATTATCATTTTTTGAACGTCATTAGCTCTTTTCTCTTCAGGTATATAGTCAAAAAATGATTACATTTTCACTAATTCCAAGTGGTGATTCATAGTGGATATCATCAATGTCATTTTGCTCGTCAGAAAATGTTTGCGTATGGACGGTATGTTTTGCCTCTGAAGCGAGCGTTGCATGAGATGTGGTTAAATAAAGGAATTTCGTTCAACACTTCGTATAATAAACGATCAAGAAAATTCACCGTAAGAATCTTGTATTTCAGTAAAGTCAGGAAATTAAAGTCACGAATGATGAAAATGTTGTTTCGATATCTGGAATAAACTTCAGCTGCTAACGATGCTCAGTAAATTGCACAAACAACACAGTGTTCAGCTGTCGATAATTCAAGTAAACACTAAAGTCTCTCTTCCAATATTAAATCGTTGTCAGTGATTTTGCTGAACGTGAGATGTTAATCAGATGTTGATCCTCCACGGTCTATACGATCAAGATATAAAGGAAACATGTTTGGAATGGAAATTTCATCCTCAGCTAAAAGATGATTGAACCAGGTTTCAGTTACTGATATCAGGAGTGGTGAATATTTTCCCTGAAGCTCGATTAACGCGAGTAATTTATTTGTCAAGCATTGTGCGTTTGTGTACAAACATTTAATATTTGATATGGGTGAATTTAATGAATGAAGGTTATTCGAGCAGATAAGTTGAGTATCAAAGATGGTGGGGCTCGTGTTAATGGATATATTACATCGCCGACTCCCATAGAATCTGTCGACATCCGTTTTTCGGATTGAGATTCCCGGCATCCGTATGTCCATTATCAAGAGGTTGGGCCACTTCCACAATAGTGCTGATTTTCAGGAGTTTAGTTTTAAGTTTGATCAGTCGCGGAAGTTTGTATTGATGCTGGTTCCAATTGCTAAGCACGGTATCCAACATAGTGGTGGTCATTAGTGCCAGTTTAAGGGGCACTGCCGTTATAATTTGGTAACTGTATAGAATTTTTCATTTGGGAAAGCTGCTCTTCCAGCAACGACAATCTACTTTCTATTCCAATCGGCTCTTTTCCAACAGATGAAACTATACTCTTGCGATGCCCATTTATATTTGAATTACTACAGGCATTGCATAAATAACAAACACATAGAAATGATGGAAATGCATGCAAATGAGTTTTTTGTTAACAGATGAAGGGTCATATCGTCCACAAGCCATCCAAACTTATCAGTCGAAGTCTCATCACAAGTTACGTGCAGGCGTTATTGACAAAAAGTACATTTAACCGAAGCACCATCACTGCGTACCGGACCCAGGCGCTCGGCGGAGAGGTCATGTTGGTTCGAAGCCGCTGTCGGCCGAACAATCTTCGCAACCACAGCCTGATCGATCGACTTTTTGTCTGCGTGCTGGATCATGACGAGGTCACACATGTTGATGACCTGAATTGGGCCTGCCGGTTGAGAGATACGCGTTGGGTCGACTGGTCGATGTAGCCGGGTTTGAACGGAACGAAGACCGTAATAGTCGGCGAGGATTATCATCTCGTCAAGATCAGTCGAGCCTCCCTGATGCGACAAGAGCAAGAATTGAATCAATTGACCCTAGCAATTTTCGTTATTAAAGGCGTCTCTGAGACGATTATCGGTGTCGATATTTTAAACCGATTAAAAGCTGTTATCAGTTTCAACGACGGATCGTTGCGATTCGATGGTGAGCGGCTACAGCCAGGCAAGAAAAGCGTGGGAACAGCTTGAAAGCTGCATGTGCCAGATTGCAATATTAGAAGCGTGTGACAATGTTTGGAGAAATTCTCGGATATGTTCTCAGCTTCAGAAGATGATGGGTATTGAGAGTGGATAAAACAATCAATTTTACAGCAGGAATGAACATACTTTCGAACTATAACCGACGTATTCCGCTGAAATTGGTCGGAGATGTAGAAATAGAAGAGGACCAAATGCATAAGAAAGGTGTCATAAAGAAGTCCAAGAGCCCTGATTGTTCACCCGTGTTGATGGTTAAGAAAGCCGACGAGAGCTACCGTTTCTGTATTGACTTCCGAGAGTTGAATCGAATAACAGTCAAAGACGCACTTCTCACACCACACAAGGACAAAATATTCACGCAATTGCGCAAGGCGCAAATGCTTTCATTGGTCAATTTAATGTCCGGATATTGGCAGATGCGGATGACAAATGAGGATCGCTATAAAACCGCATTTTGTGTAAATCGACAGCAATACGAATTTATCCGAATGCATTTTGGTCTCTGTGATGCCACAGTAACGTTTCTGCGACTATTGCTCGAAATGTTGAGCTGCATCACAGATCTAATTGTCTATGGAGACGACATCGTCTTATTCCCGGACACAAATGATCATCACCGGGAACAGCTGAAAGGGTTTTTAGAGGAGGATCTCTGAATCAGGGCTGAATATAAACAGCACGAAATGCAATCTATCGGAAACGCGAAATATTACGAGTTCTCAATTGTCGCCACCGAACTTATCGGCGCGTCATGCTCTTGTGTTGTGTCGAAGGGCACAGTTCTACCCGATTTCGGGGTAGTGATACGCTGTCTATCTTGGACTTGATACTGACAAACGAAGAGTACGTGATTGAAAGTCTCGCTTATGAAGCTCCTATGGGACTCAGTGACAACTTAGTTATCACGTTTGATTATATTTGTCAGGCAATCAGAACAAGTGACACCAGCAAGTTGATTAAGAAAATTGACTTTTCACAACTTAATAATACTCTGAAGAATGTCACAGACCCTGGACTCGAGTCCGACAGCGTACAAGGTCAGTGGCAATGGATGGCAAACGAAATTAAAATTGCAGTTGAAATGCACTCTCATCTTGTTCCGAAGGTGCGGAAAAGGGGATACAGGTTTAAACTGAGAAGCCGAACACGAAAATGGTTGACTATGCGAAATGCTGCATGGCGGGCTCACCGACTTGATAACACTGCTGAAAGTTGGGAAACATTCCGTTTGCTGAGAAATAAGGTAAACAAACTTGTTGTTGACGACAAATTGAATTATCAAAAACATTTACTCGACAAAATGGAATCAAACCCAAAAATTCTCTATCAGATCATAATAACCGGTCTAGATTAAATTAGGGGTTGTCGCCCTAAAGACATGTGATGGAATAAAAACGACAGCATCGCAATCAGCCGGAGTTCTAGCGCAATTCTTCTCCACTGTCTTCAGTCCACCGAACACCGTAACCAGTCCTTTGACCTCCGTGATCTCGCCAGAAAACGTTTTACAGCAACTAACTTTTAGCTCGGACAGTGTCCTCCGTACATTGTTAAAGCTCAACACGAAAAAGTCTCCTGGAGCTGATGAAATTACCCCGCTGATCCTCAGAAGCTGTGCCTATTCTTTGTGTACACCGCTTACCTACTTATTTAACCTCTCTATAACCCAAGGTTTCTTTCCCTGTGAATGGAAGACTGGTATCATTACCCCCATCTACAAAGGAGGGAACCGTTATGAAGTATCCAATTAACGACCAGTAACAGTACTACCGGTGATCTCTAAAGTGATGGAGCGCCTCGTTGCAAACAGCATCACAAATCACCTGGAAGATAATTGCTCGCTCGCAATCGAACAACATGGCTTCAGAAAAAGACACTCTGGCCTTTCAAACTTTCTCCTTGCCCTCGATGACTGGACACAAGCTGTGGACAAATGTTTCACCATACATGCTTGTTATCTGGATATGTCCAAAGCATTCGATCGTGTTAACCACAGTTTGTTACTACAAAAAATAGAGCAATGTGGCATCAAGGGCTCATTACTAGCCTGGTTGGAGGATTATCTCCGTGACCGTGTTATTCGAGTAAGGGTTGATGGTGCTTTGTCACGGCCCATTACAGTAGCAAGTGGAGTGCCGCAGGGATTGGTGCTTGGATCAATTCTTTTCTTGCTCTATGTAAACGATTTACCAAAACTTGTTCGGTGCAAAATCTTGCTATTTGCGGATGATATCAAGTTGTGGACACAAGTACGCACAACTGAGGATTGCAGACAGCTTCAGCTGGACCTCAATGTCTTACAGGAATGGTCGGTTAAAAATGAACTTCCTTTCAATGTGAGAAAATGCAAGGTATTGACAGTTGGAAAACCCTTCGAGTTCTCTTACACCCTTGGTTCCCATACTCTCGAAATAACTGACAAGGAGAAGGACTTGCGTGTGTGGGTGAGCAGCACGTTGAAACCGTCACACAACGTTAAGGCTGTCTACGAAAAAAATGTCAAAAGTACTGATTCTGCTGAAACGCGTGTTTGGGAGTTTCAAGAAGCCGACTGTTCATCGAATAATTAATACCTACTTGAGGCCCACCATGGAGTATGCGGTTCAGGCTTGGTCACCCTGGTTAAAGAAAGACATCAATCTCTTGCAGCGTATCTTTCATCGGACCACGAAGCTCGTGTGCGGCTTAAAGCACAAACAATACGAAGATCGTATTGCAAACCTCAACCTCTTCGACTCTCCTTACCGACGTCTTAGAGGTGATCTGATCCTAATGTTTAACATATTGCATACCCCCATATCCCCTTAATACACTATTCACACGACAACCACCAACAACCAGCCGGAGTCATGAGTACACAGTACTAATTCCCGACTCGCAACTGAACTGTCGAAGAGATTTTTATTCTGTACGTGTATGTTTCACTTGGAACTCCCTACCCTCGAATGTTGCACATGCACCCAACATGGATATATTCAAATCCAGCTTAGACAAATTCCTGTCAACCCACCCGAACATTGAGACTATGTATTCCACAACCTATTAACTTTGAACTCACACATCAAATCATCTCGACCCCATGGACATACATGTGCCATTCCACTGAGTGAAAACAGTTTCTATCATTTGGATTTTTACCTGATTCCCGAACTGTTCAGTAAGCAAACAAATCCCGTTTTTACTGAGATATGTTATTTGTAAATTTCCATATTTTTCTGTGGTTTTTGTAAAGCTATATGCTTTTTAGACCATTAAAATTGAATTGAATTGAATTGAATATCATTCAAAAGCACATGATTAGCGCTCATCGCGAATGGACTTCGCACATTCACAAATGCAATTTTGCTATTTTTTGCTAAAGCGCGCTTTATTCAGTGTCTCAACCTACCGAATGAACCACAAATAATAAATAAACGACTGAAATGCGGGATAAATTAAAACCAGAATTTCAACATTATTGGTTTTGGTTAATCAAGAATTCTTCGAGGTACATCGAACCTATTCCCCAAATCCAACAAATTGATGGTGTAGCTAAAATACAGTGCAAACTGGATGCATTTAAAAGGGTGTTTGCAGTGCTGAGACAAATTTGAGATGCGAAAAGTGAAAACGGGTTTAAACCTGATATCTTTCTATTTGAAGTTGAGGTAATCTTTTAAATAAACCACCAACTAATTAAAAGATTCAAAAGTATTTTCAATGTTTGGCCTCAAGGGCTTCTTCACGATACTAAAACCAGTATTCTGCAAATTCGTACCGTTCACTTTAATAGAAATGCATTGTTTTGTGTTCCGAAGAATAATTAAAATAATCGCATGGATTTCTCAGTTTTCAAATTGATTTAGCGAATGGAATGTTATTAATGCCTTAAATAAATTTACCTGCATAGCACGATGTGAGTGCCCGGAGTAACAAAACCATTTGAATTTGCGACATTTGACGCACTGTATATAGAATGAGAATATTTTGATCGTATAGAATCAACCAGTCATGTGAACGCTCGCAAAACGCCCCATAGGTTGATAGATCAGGGATAAATTCTGAATCGAATGCGCAGTTTTGCACCTAATGGTGTTTGAAATTAATTTATTACGCTACTTTCTATTGATAGTAGTAAATTTGAAAAAACCAAGCAGCTAAGTGCTGAATCTGCTCCTCTTGGGCTTGCAGACGACGCTTTACACAATGCCTCACAAATATGCCGTCAACAGCATCTCTTGCTAATTCGTGGGGTCAATGCATAGAGCTTTCATATCTCTTTTGCGACCGTATTTTCACATCAAGTGCGGTCTGCCAATTGTCGCATTCCTGATTTCAAGACACCATAGAATAGATATTTGGGAATACGACAATTTTCGATTCAGCTTTCAATCGTGCATTGTGTGGATGGTCCAGGTTTTATCACCGTACAGTTGAGAATTCAGTACGCGTGTGCTGTATTCCATCGTCTTTGTCCTAACAGTCATATTTCGTCTGCCACAAACACGAGAGTTCAATCAAAACAATAGATGGCAGATTCTCAGGTAACCCTCATATCAATTTAGGTGTCTAGCGAAAGGTTATCCGCAATGATTGAACTACGATATGTGAAATGATGTACTGGATCAAGCTTACTGTTTTCAATAGTGACGATTGGATGGAATACGATCCATGGACCAAAGACTTTGATCTAGCTCTAACTGATTGTTAGACAAAAGCCTGCATTTCGATGTAAAACCGTCCATTAGTGGCTGGATGTGTTCTTAGGAGTGAGCAATAACTGTTGCATCATTAGCAAACAGCAGGTCACAGATAAGCATATCCGTACCTTGTTTTTTTGCTCTCAACCGCTTTATGTTGAAAAGCTTGCCGATAGTTCGCGTGAGTAGGTAAATGCCTTGTGAACTGTTTCTAAAAGCGTGTTTCAGAAGCAGAGAAAAGAAAATCTCGAACACCGTATGATCAAAAACACCATTGTCTGACGCTTCGGCGAATGTCAAATGTTTCTGAACTGTAACCGGTAAATTGACTGAGTCCTTTAGGCCAGATTGAAACCAAATAACGAGTTTGATCAGTCTTGGGGGCAGCCTGCCAGATCGAGTATTGTGAAAGGACCCCCCCAGCTGGCGTAGTCAAATGCCTTCCTTAAATCAATGGAACTGCGTATAATTGCATACGCTGTTCCCGAAATGTTTCTAGAAGTTTCCCCAGGGAGAAGATCATGTCAACGGTTTATCTTCCCCTGTTGAGATTCGGAGTAATCTCAGATCAGCTAAAACTTGTAACCGAATCTCCTAGACTTAAGCAAAGAATATGCCTACACCATTCTGAATGAAAATTCTTCTGTAATTGTTGCAGTCGCCTTCATCACACTTATTCTTAAATAGCGTGATGATCTTCGTTTATTAAATCCCCCTGCTAGCTAGTTTAGATGATTGAATCACATTTTTGCAATTTAATTTAGGAACTTGGATAATTTTGGGTTTAAACATCCATCAAAGCTAGAAACGATCACATATGCAGACATAGAGTTACTCACATTCAGTATTATATAATTCTTAACGAGGTTGGCGTTGATAAGCTTTATGCGCCTGGTGACAGTTGGGAATATTTAAATTACAAACACATCTAGCTCATGAGATCATTCTGTTCGACTTATCTGTCCTATTCATCGTAGACGTTTTTTTCGAACAAAATCAAGTTCTTAATGATGACCTTTACACTTTTAAAGATGCAAATCACAACGATTGTACCGAATTTACCTTTATTTTTCTACTGTTCATCGAAGCTTTCATTTTTGTTTGCCACTTTCGGTCGATGTCGACCATGGATCTACTTCACGAACGCGTGATGGTTCCATGCGCCGCATCTTTCTGAATAACAAAACAATCTGATTCGGAAGTGACAATCTTTACGGCAAAGCGCGCAGAGATAGACAGTACCAGGTGTATCGTTGTCAGCCGTTTTCCGCGGGGTGACCTACTTTCAACATCGTTTTTTTGATAACGCATTGAGCTAATCTCAACTTCACGCAGTTTTCAGTTCGTCCGATTGCGGTTTAGAACGGAATCATTAGAAAATCCGCTAATACGAAGCTAGATTATGATGTTGGCCACTATCCGAAAATGTTTAACATTGATGTACAACACATGCGCATAAGGGTTTCATGCTCCACAACGTTTCCAACGACCTAACAGTCCGATTTGGGAAGAATATTTCATTCTTAGATCACATTTATTTACACCAGGAAATGGCGCTTTACATATAGCCTCAAACAGAAAATTCTTCGTAATTATTAGATTCAAATATCAAGGGTAAATGCGAACTTAAAAAGCCGTGCTATCCAGGTCACAATTGAGTCGTCGCTTAACGAGAATGTCCAACGTTTTTTCTGAAACAAATTTAACCCAAATCAATCAATGTGAGATTAAAAAGCAACATACAAAAGAGTGACTCCACCTATCATGGAATATTAGCAATGAAATGCATGGAGCTAAATATAATGCGTTGCAGAAATGTTTCATAATAACCGATAGGGGCAAAATTCTAAGCTTTTATTTTGCGCGTGATCACAATGTAAGCTGTCTCACGGTTTAAAAAGGATATCGCAGTATTCGACGACAACTGAATAATATTGAAAATTGAGAAGCATGTCGTGAAATAACCTTATGTACTCTAACATGAAATGCGCCTAGCCCAATTCTGAGTCTGTTACCAGGATAACTTTGAGAAGACGCAGTAACTTCTCAATGTTCAAATTAAAACGACAATGATGTTATGACCATTTTCGGAGAGATTTCGAAAAACCAGTTCGCGAAAGTTATCCACAAAATAACTTGACTTGAAACGGTTTACCTATAAAAAATCTTGTGTTTAGAGCTCAAAGATCTGATATTATAAATAAAAAATCAGAATTATGAAATAAAAAACCAATGGCCAAGAAATTTGATTGGAGTACAGATAAAACTCACGAGCATTTAATCTGGAGACTCAAGTAAAATGTTTCGACAACACAGGCAACAATACACATGATTCACACAAAACAAGAGCACAGCGCAATAGAAATGTTAGTTCCTTATACACTTTGGTAGATTCAGGTTGATTACTTCAATTTTTATATAAAAAGTTATTTTAAATTCCTCTTTGTTATCTGTACCTTTGATATACATACATCTACATTAGTCTCGAATGTAAAATTCTGGATTCAGAGTGCATCCATTAAAAAACTTATTTCACTCACAACATCCATTCTTAAATCAAAAGGAAACGCTCCAATAATGCATTTGTGAAATTTCATAATCCATGGCTTTCATATTGCTAAATATCACATAGTATTACACTGCTAATCTTGTTTACGGGTTCAAACATTTGGATATAAGCAATACACCAATATACTTGCGTAGACGCTGAACTGTTCGATCGCATTGATCACTGTTTACTGCTTCGTGAGCTACAAGATGACGGTATCACTAGAATAATGCTTGCATGATTGGAAAGTTATCTGTTTGAACGTAGAGAGAAAGTCATAATTGATGGCAAAATTTCCTAAAATGTTGATGGCACGAACAGATTCACACAAGTTTTGGTACCCTGCTCAAAACTGCTACTTATATTCAAAAATGATCTACGGTTATTTGTTCGGTGTAAACTTGTTCTTGCTGCTGTTCGTGTGAGACTTTGAATGAATGCCAAATCTGTTGAGAACTGTCTAGTTATACCTGCAGATCCATACAAGCTGCAACGATGGTCATTTCAAAACAGTCTATATTTTATCAACGGTTTCAAAGCTCACTGAACCTGATCTAACTGTCTCCACCTGATGACGGCAAACAGCCAGAAAACGGTAGTGGTGTGTAAGATAACTGGATGTTAGCATCACAATACATTGGTCTTTTATATGCGCCTTGATCGCTTGGCCAGGAATCACTTTGTGATTCGGTATTTGAACATCATGGTACTTTGTAAGAACCCTATATAACAGTGGCATACAAGTTTAACGTTGTTAACCGCTTTTCCACTGTTTCAAATTTGCTGACTATATGAACGATAAACCAATACCAAATGACAGTAAGATGGTTTTGTTTGCTGACGATATAAAATTATGGAGGCGACTCAGAAATGCTGATGATTGTATTTAGCGGCAAAACGATTTGAATGCTTTGTACAAATGGTCATCCGAAAATAAGCTCTAATTAAATACGCAAAAGTCGAAGATCTTCAGATTGGTCGTGAGCTTGGCTTTCCCTATCAATAAAAGCTCGGCAACAAAAACCTGGTGTACACCGAAGATTAAAATGACCTGGGTGTCTGGAATTGTGGTAGTTTAAAAAATGGTCTACAATGCGAAGTCGGCTGTTAGGCCTATTACGGAGTATGTTTGGACGGTTTTCCCCGTGGTGTTTTCCTCCCATGATTAATACATATATACACACGATTCTAGACTATGCCGCACAAGCCTGGACACCATGGCTCCGAAAAGATATCTTACTTTTGGATCGCATATATCAGAGAGATTGACATTGGACTCGAAAATATGCGATTCGCTGGGCGACTCAGACGACTGGAGCTGAGTAAACTTGCACAAAGAAGAATACGGAGTGATCTCATCCTCGCATACTGTTTCTAACCTTCTGGATTTATTTTCCACCTTCGAACTTGCAGCAGCAGACATGGCATGGTTGCAAGTTCGAAATACCTCAATGCATACGGAACTACCGCGGTAATTTGTATTCGGTGCGCGTGTGTGCTTTGTTTGGAATTCCCTTCCTGCCGATTTAGTAAGCACAAACAGTTTATCTATACTCTAATCGAAATTTGACGATTATATGAAAGCTAATCCGAATGTTGCCCCAAACTATTAATAAACTATCATCGTCCCATTGATGTTGATTATATCTATGTACCTATAGTTCGACTCTTTGGTTTTTTCTAAATCTTGAATCTTGAATCTTGAATCAAGAGAACCTTTCAACAGATAACACAGTACATACAACGAGAGGGATGAGAGAGTCATGATTTTCTTTAGGCTGATGGTATTATCTTGTATTACTTTATTTTTTATTCCAATTGACAGTATTATTCGAATGGTGATCAGTTTGTGTGCGCGCTGACCAGACCAGCTGCATCGATATATTCGTAATATTTCAAAGCAGTTTTCCACCCTGGTTGTTCTTACATATCTGCGTATTTCATCAGTGCAACACCATCAAGACATCCTTTCAACAGATAGCACAATAACATACAACCAGAGTGATGAGAGGGTCTATATCATGATCTTATCAAAGCTGATGGTTTTATTCGTCTTGTCATTAATCTGCAGGACTGATTAAACGCGCACTACATTTGTTGCTTCGTGTAGGTGATGGATTTGTTGGCAGTGCCAATTTCGGAATAGAATACATGATTTGGCATCGAGTTTTACCGTACGTTCGTGTGTATCCGGAGCTGTAAGTCGACCATTTTCGTGAGTCATTAGTGTATGCTTTGCAAGCTATTCACAGATTTTAAAGGACTGTCTCTAATAAAATAAATAGCCATTAACAAGAAAGAGGTTGAAAATCGACCCTAATTGATGATACAATTTTCACCAAACAATATACTGCACATGTAAATTGAATAATAGAAAAAGTCAATAAATAAAATTTTATGGAAATTAAATTGCATTAATTAGGCCTATGAATTTCAGAAAAAGAGGGTTTCTATCTCATATATACGTGTGATAAGACGTCATCTGTGATTCGATAGATATGCAAAACAAAACTAAATTTCCAGGATTAAATAGTGCCCATTTTGGATTTATTGAAGTAATTTTATATCACGCTTTCTCAATACACATTGAGATATCCGACAAAATATTAATGAACTGCAAATTTAATTTGCCATTTCTGACAGTCGCTATTTTTGAAAACCTATCCCTGGCAACCGATTCGAATATGTTTGGGACCGATCGTGTATTCATAATGCAAAGACATTTGAATGCAATCAGTTAGACTAGTTTTTGGTTAACGTTTCACTTCTGACACAGAAGCTTCGTCAGACCAAGTGTGATAGTCAGGATAGGGAACATGATTAAGTAGTAGTCAACCCACCACCACTTATTTGACCTTACCGCTAAACAGCCTATAATACGCCTACAGTGTGTCACGTTTCGTGGGAATGACCAGGATCAGCGGTCCATTTTCTTCACAGTGTGTATCCAAATCAATCTGATACAAGTGAACACGGTCAAGGTCAGTTGACACAGCTGCCCACATACGTAATAGTACATAACTAACGGGGCTAAGGCTATTTTTTAAAGAAAAACAAAAATCTAATTAACTAGTAGCTATAAGGTGAATAAAAACTATTTACTTTCGCATCAGTGCCAAGAGCCAGATTGTGGAGATTTCCACTTTATCCACATTATTGACCACCAGTCGACCTGCCTTAGCAATTTCGACCGCCTCCGCATGTAGGCATTCGCTATACGGTTTAATACCGAGTCTCAATATTGCCACATTGTCTAGTTGTACGCTGTGGCCCGTATCTAAAACGTGCTTCGCCAAGGCGGAAACACGAATAAGGAATTGATATTCCATCGCATCCCCGGATTGTCTCCGGACACGCTTTCGGTGTTCTCCGATTCTAGCGTGAATTTCCCTGAAAGTCTGCCCTATGTAAACACCCGAACAGTCCTTGCAGTTTATTCTGTCGATGCTGTTCGTAACGCTAGAAAAGGCATCTTATCCTTGAGGTGCATCAGAACCGAACGGATAGTTTTCCCTTTCTTATAAGTTACGCGTATGGCCGCCTTGTTCAAGATTCTACGTATCGCTTCAGATGTGCATTTTACATACGGTATACAAACTGTATCCCGCCAATGTTTCTCCGATTTTTCGGATGGGTATTTTACCTTCATCAATTGGCGTTTCACAAAACTTTTTGGATAACCGTCGTCTATGAGCTTCTGGCTAGCTTCACGGTGCGCCTGATTTCGCTCCCTTCCGTCGCTGCACAGGTGTTCTATCTTGTGGAAAATGGAACAAGCTATGGAACTGAAGACCTGTCTTGGTTGAGCAGAAGTGTATCGTACTACAGCATGTGTATCGATAGGTTTCCGATAGACAGAACGTTTATTTTCCCGTCAACATTTTGTGCTAAGCAGTCCAAAAATTGAAGAGTGCTTGTGCAAGATTCCACTTCCTTTGTGACAGTAAGACATGGCTCCATTTCATTTAAATATTTAAAGAAGGCCACTAACTGATCTCGCTTGATGATAACAAATGTGTCATCAACATAGCGCCACCATAATTTTGGCTTGGACCCTTCATTGTTAAGGGCTTTGTTTTCGAAATGCTCCATAAACATGTTCGCAAGTACTGGAGATATCGGTGAACCCATTGCCAACCCTTCTTTTTGTCTAAATAATTGCCCATTAAATACGAAGTGGTTCATGCTAAGGCAGATCGATACACCGTTGATAATTTGCTGGACGCTAAAGTTTGTGTGATCTGACAAATTGGCATCATATTCCAAGGCTCGTGTAGCTAGTTGTAACGCACGTATTGTATCGACGTTGGTGAAAAAAGCGCTCACATCACAGCTAACCATTATTTCATCGTCATCTATTGTTACCGACTTTAAGCGTGCTGCAAAGTCTTGTGCGTTCTTGATGAACGAGGTTGTATTGCCGACTAAAGTTTTCAACAAATAAGCCAAATGTCTATCTAACTCGTGCGCAGGTGATCCGATACCGTCAACGATAGGTCTTACAGGAATGCTTTCTTTATGTATTTTAGGTAGGCCGTAGAACCTAGGAGTTAGAGTAGACTTGTGATACAGGTTATACCACAAGCTCTTTCCCAAACTCTCCTTAACGTCACGCAAATACCTTGAGACTACCGTTTCGCAATTATTCATTACATTTTTCATTTTACCATTATCTATCCGTTCATAATGGATAAGTGTACCCCAACCTTGTCTAAATAGTCGCTTCTGTTCAAAATTACGGTGACTTTACTGTTGTCAGCCTTGGTAACGGCTATATTTGTATCTTGTTTCAGCGTAAGAAGTGCTTGTCTTTCGTGTGAAAATCAAGGTTTGCATCGACCTTTTTCTTGGTTTTTAATGACACCTGCGATACAGTTTCTCACCGCGTCTGCTTGTTCGTTAATGAGTCCATTTATTGATCCCTTAATACAGGGGATAATATCCTAGGTTTTCATTATGTTCTTACTTATGCAGACATTCGAGCCCTTCTCCAGCAATCTTTGTTCAGCTTGCGAAAGTTGTCGATTAGATAAATTCGAAACACTAGAACACTGGTTGCTAGATAATGACTTATTAGATTTAACTGAAGAACGTTTATTATAAAACTCGAATAACTTATTGAACTTACGGTTTTGTCTTTCTCCTATTCGCCCCGTTTGTGTGGCCCAAACCTCCGCGTGTTTGCCACTAATTGTGCAGAAATCCGCTTCGGATAGTTCAACGCGCAGTTTCGACATCATTTTAGAAGCTTTCGATTGAGCGGCCAATAGGGTTTCATTGACCCGGTGGATCCTTTGTTTCAAAAACACCTTGGATGCGCTTGCGGCAGCCTTTGTCGATTTGCGGGAATTATCCGAAGGTTTTACCACCATCCATAAAATAACCTGGTCTTCTCCAGACGGCAGAACAGAAAGTCAGATTGATCACATGATGATAAATGGTATATGGAGGCGCTCGTTACAAGTTGTGAGGGTTATGCGTGGTGCCGATATTGGTAGCGACCATTTCCTGGTCGTGGGAAAGATTTGTTTGAAACTGAGAAGAGCAAATATCGGAATTCAGCGCAGCTCACGGTTGAATGTGAATAAGCTGAGTAATGAGGCCACGAGGAAAGCTTTTGGCAACATACTGAGAGTGGAAATCAACGCCCGACCCAAGGATTCAATGACAATTGATGTTTTCAACCGCACACTAAAGGCAGTCGGAGAAAAAGTTCTCGGGTACAGACAGAGGGGCAAAGCTTCGTGGATTTTGCCGAAAACCTGGCAACTCATAGAAGAGAGAAAATATATAAAGAAACGCATGCTGAGCAAGAATCCGTCTATTGAAAGGAATGCAATCACTGAAGAGTATAGAATGAAAGACAAAGAGGTTAACAAATCAGCGAGGAAAGACAAGAGACGGTATGTGGAAAACCTGACACAACAAGCAGAAGAGGCGTGCTGAATGAATGATTTGAGAACGTTATATCAGATTAATCGAAAGCTCTGCTATCGTAGTCAGGCAAGCAATCAACAAGTGAGGACCCAGGGTGGAGATGTGATAACTGATGCGAAAGAAGAGTTAGTCAGATGGCGAGAACATTTCGAGCTCATTCTAAATCGCCCACCGCCTCAAACCAACGTCGATATACCTGAGGCAGCTACAGACCTTGACGTCAACACAGACCCCATCAGCCTCCAAGAGGTGCAATTTGCTATCCAGAGGTTGAAAAATGGGAAGGCACCAGGTGACGATGGAGTGTATGCCGAACTGCTCAAGGCGGAAACCGAAGAGACACCGAAAGTTTTGCGAGACCTATTCCAGAACATCTGGGATACTGAGCAGATACCGGACGCCTGGCGTTCGGGTACTATAATCAAACTTCCGAAGAAAGGTGACTTGAGCTACTGCACCAATTGGCGAGGTATTACGCTTCTATCAGTCACGAGCAAAGTATTCTGCCGCATCATTCTCCGACGTGTCTCCAATGCAGTTGATTCCATTTTACGACAAGAGCAAGCCGGGTTCAGGAAAGGAAAATCTTGCATTGACCAAATCTTTGTCCTCCGTCAGATCCTAGAGCAGACACATGAATGGAATGCAGAGCTATGTGTGGCCTACATAGACTTTCAGAAGGCTTTCGATAGCGTTCACCGACCAGTGTTATGGAAAATCCTCCGTCATTACGGTATACCATCAAAGATAGTAAATCTCATAAAAGCCTTTTATGAGAAGTTTGAATGCCAAGTCGCTCACAATGGAATGCTCACTCAGAAGTTTGAGGTTCGTACGGGAGTGAGGCAAGGATGTATCCTCTCACCGATACTCTTCTCTCTAACAATAGACTGGATTATGAGACAGGTGACCGATGGCAGGGCAGCAGGCATTCCATGGACCCCAGCGGGACCGCTAGAAGACCTGAACTATGCGGATGATGTTGCCCTCTTGGCATGCAAGATCAGTGACATCCAGAGCAAGAGCGATCGACTATCCGAAATTGGCAAGACGGTGGGTTTAGAAATTAACGCTGGCAAATCGGAGGTAATGCGGAAGAATGTTCCGGAGCAACCACCAGTGTTCGTGGACGGTCAACCGCTCAGTGAGGTTACAGATACAGTCTACCTTGGGAGCAAACTGACTGTAAACGGTGACTGTGAAGATGAGGTCAGGAGAAGGATCGGGAAGGCGAACCAAGCATTCTGCATGCTGAATTCCATTTGGAAATCCTCCGCTCTCAGCATTAACACGAAGATCAGACTCTTCAAGAGCAACGTTCTGAGTGTGTTGCTGTATGCATCGGAATGCTGGAAGACGACCGCTGCCATTGAGCGCAGAATGAACGTGTTTCAAACTAAGTGCTTGAGAAGGATTCTTCGAATTTTTTGGCCACACACCATTTCGAATGAAGAGCTCCTGAGAAAAACTGGTCTGGAGGTGGTATCTACCGTAGTCAAAAGACGACGGTGGAGATGGTTCGGGCATGTCTGCAGGATGGATCCCAGTTCGCATACGAAGGTAGCCATTCACTGGCGTCCGCAAGGTAAACGAAAAAGGGGACGGCCCAAGGAAACTTGGCGCAGAACGTTGGAACGCGAACTACATGCACAAGGATTCACGGTGCAGACGGCAACAGAAGCAGCGGCAGACCGGAACCACTGGCGTGAAGTTGTTTTCGCCTCATGTGCCACCCGGCACGGAGAATACTGAGTGAGTGAGTGAGTTTACCACCAGATCCCTTGGTATTACACCGCGCTGCTTGCAACGAAGGTTGAAGATGTGGTGGCGGGCAGCTGTGTTAACAGACCTTGACCGTGTTCACTTGTATCAGATTGATTTGGATACACACTGTGAGGAAAATTGACCACTGATCCTGGTCATTCCCATGAAACGTGACACACTGTAGGCGTATTAAAGGCTGTTTAGCGGTAAGGTCAAATAAGTGGTGGTGAGTTGACTACAACTTAATCATGTTCCCTGTCCTGACTATCACCTTTGGTCTAACGAAGCTTCTGTGTCAGAAGTGAAACGTTACCCAAAAACAACTCTAACCGATTACACTCAAATTTTTTCGCACTATTGCAGGCATTTTATTTATTTAGAAAAATTCATCTTGATGTAAACAATCTCTATTCATAAATTAATCTTCGGCACACAGATTAAATTGTAAAATTATTTGTGTACCAGCACAATATTATCTCTAAACTAGATATTATATCAAAGTAATGTGTTGCTCACATTTCCATTCCTCACACACCACTACCGGTTTCAGGCTGTTTGCCATCATCAGGTGGAGACAGTAAGATCAGGTTCAGTGAGCCTTGAAACAGTGGATTAAAGGTAAACAAGGTTATACTTGTATGCCAACTGTTATATAGGGTTCGTACAACGAACCACGATGTTCAGACACGGAATCACAAAGTGATTCTTGGTCAAGCACTCGAGGCGCTTATGGATGACCAAAGTAATGTGTTGCTCACATCCCCATCCCTTACACACCACTACCGGTTTCAGGCTGTTTGACATCGTCAGGTGGAGACAGTAATATCAGGTTCAGTGAGCCTTGAAACAGTGAAAACAGTACGAACCCTATATAACAGTTGGCATACAAGTATAAACTTGTTTAGATATTATATCGTTAGTAAATGGCAGTCAAATGATGCGCTCCTCTAAACTATCACGTATCCACTAACTACTCAATGTTAAATGTATCATTTCTAAAATCGACCCTTGAAATTAAACATGTGATTTGAAATATTTGAAGGAATTTCTCACTTGATCTGCATGTGCGTTTCATGATTTGAAGCGGGGCTACTAAAAAGTAAACTGCTTTGCTTCACACACGCTCACACACTGGGTGATGCTTACACACATATATATAAATTGTGTGAAATACACAGAGCAAAACTATTCAAAATTCGTCACGACTCAAAGAATCATGGATAAACGGAAAGCGGTGATCAAGAATGCCGACATGTCGAAGGAAATGCAAGAAGATGCCGTGAACACAGCTGCATATGCTATGGACAAATTCCAACTGGAAAAAGATATCGCGGCTCATTTGAAAAAAGAGTTTGATCGAAAATATCATCCGACTTGGCACTGTATTGTTGGAAAGAATTTCGGCAGGTAGGTATCCCGAAATATTACATTAAGTTTTGGATAATTTTGACAATGAAATTCCATTTCACTTCGGTTTTTTTATTTCAGCTACTTCACGCATGAAACAAATTTCGTTTATTTCCATTTGCAAAATCGGGCATTCTTGCTGTTCAAGTCAGGTTAATCGAATGACGTTGGTCATGCACGTCCTCTTTCAATGTCGTTGGAAAAATAAATTTTATTTGAATAGATTTGGTCAAACTTTCAAGCAAATATCTTAAGGGTCGGAATGCGGTGAAAAATTTATCTGTTTTGATTGATTGAGTTAATTTTCATCCAATAACTAATAGTTGGCCAAATGGGGATAAAAGTATAAGTTTTAAACTGGTTCTAATGATAGGATACTGAACGATGCAAACGTTGATTTTGATTTAAAATTGGCGACATTTTAGCGGAGCAATTGTGCGATTCAAGATTCAAGATTCAAGATTCATGGTTGAAAAAGAAATTAACTTTACAATAACCACAGGGTGGAAATATATAAGTATATATAAGTATAAATAAAATATAAATAAATAAATATATATATAAGTATAAATAAAATCAAAATCAATAGGACGATGATAGCTTATTAATAGTTTGGGGCAAAATTCGGATTAGCTCTCATATAATCGTCAAGTTCT
The DNA here is from genome assembly GCA_013407085.1 of Atriophallophorus winterbourni. Taxonomy (NCBI): domain Eukaryota; kingdom Metazoa; phylum Platyhelminthes; class Trematoda; order Plagiorchiida; family Microphallidae; genus Atriophallophorus; species Atriophallophorus winterbourni. The sequence continues at coordinate 49,960 of JACCGJ010013535.1, forward strand.
GATTTGAATATAGATAAACTGTTTGAGCTTACCAAATCGGAAGGTAGGGAATTCCAAGCAAAGCACACATTCGCACCGAATAAAAATAACCGCGGCAGTTCCGTTTGGAATGTCGTATTTCCAACTTGCAACCATGGCCACGACTGTTGCTGGAAGTTCGAAGGTGGAATAATATATCCAGGGGGTGGGAAACAGTAGTGAGTATGCGATAATGAGATCACCTCGCATTCTCCTTTGTGCAAGTGTCCATATTTCCAGTCGTCTGAGTCGCCCGGCGAATGGCATATTTTCGAGACCAATGACAAGCTTAGAATCTCTCCGGTATATGCGATCCAGGAGTAAGATGTCTTTTTGAAGCCATGGTGTCCAGGCTTGTGCGGCATAGTCTAGAACCGGGTGTATATATGTAATCATCGTGAGGAAAACACCCCGGGGAAAAACGTCCAAATGTCCGCCGTAACATGCCGAGCTGCCGAGACGCGGTTCGTAAAAGGTTTCGCATTGTAGACCATTTTTTAAACTGCCGCAAATCCACACACCGTGGTCCTTCTCTTCTTGGGTGTGCTCCAGGTTTATGTCGCCGAGCTTGTATGGATAGGAAAAGCCAAGGTCACGACCAATCTGAATCATCTTCGACTTTTGCTTATTCAATGACGGTTTATTTTCAGATGACCAGTTGTACAAAGCACTCAAATCGTTTTGCAGCAAGATACAATCGTCAGCATTTCTGATTTGCCTCCATACTTTTATATCGTCAGCAAACAAAACCATCTTAATATCATTTAGTAGTGGTAAATCGTTCATATAGACTAGAAACAGTATTGGTTCGAACACTGAGCCTTGTGAAACTCCGCTAGTGACATCGATGTTCTTCAATAATAGGCCGTCCACACGAACTCGGGTGTTTCTGTTGCTGAGGTAATCTCTTAACAATTCGTATAATCTTCCAACACCACCGTGTTTCTTTAGCTTGTACAAGTGTAAATTGTGATCAACTCTGTCGAGCGCTTTAAAAATGCCCGGGTAGCACGCTTGAATACAGCCCCCCGCATCTACAATCCTCGACCAATCGTCTAAGCTTGTCAGCAAATTTGTTAGACAAGAGCGATTTCTACGAAATCCATGCCGAAAGTTGATTCGTTTCCAGATGTCGCAGGATTTCTGCGTTTATTATTCGCTCAAAAACTTTTGATACCGAAGACAGCAAGGTCACCGGCTTGTAATTTTTAACATCAGAATGGCAACCACCTTTGTGAATGGGTACTATTTGTCCCAGTTTCCAGTCTTCTGGCATTACGCCAGGTTGGATCGAATTATTAATCATGCAAGATAGAGTTTCAGTTAGCTGCTCATGACAGGTTTTGAGCAGCTTTGGAGTTATATCGTCTGGTCCTAGAGATTTCTTTACGCTTAATTTTCGTAAGCGCTGCGCTACCTCCATCGGAGTAATTAATACTTCACTCAAGGTCGGTCGGTGAAGTCGAACGATTGGTTTCTGATCAGGCTCCGTGGATTTCGGCGCAAAAACGCCAGCATAGAAGTCTGCTAACAGGTCAGCGGTCTGATTCATGGATTCTGTGAAGCCGGACGAAGTTTTTGGGGAGAAGACTCCTGGTTTAATATTCATTTGTCGTTTACAAGTCTATACAAGAGCTTCGGATTCTGGTGCATCTGAGAAATCAATTGCGATTGGAACGCTTGTTTATCATCTCGAATTAAGCTGATAACTTTGTTTCGCAGTCGTGTAAATTTTGCCCAAGAATCAGCTGTGTTGGTAGCCTTGTGAAACTCCCTTGCTACTGCCCTTTGTTTCATCCACTTTTTAGTCCTGCGTCGTAAAGAAAATTTATTACGTTGAAACGTTTTCTTCAAAACAAACATTGAATGTTCTCCTAATATAGATTTTAGGTGCTGAAAGAAAGATCGCCAATAAATATTCAAATCGGAGTAATCCAGTTGTGCGAAACCAGTGCTTTGTAACTCGGCACACAGAGCACGGTAGTTCACCCTTCTGACGCATTTTGTCCCCTCACTGTTGCGCCTAGCGCTACAAACGTACTCGAATTCTAGGACAACGTGATCGCTTCGTCCGATCGGCGGTTTATAAACGACATTCTCAACAGTTGTGGGATCTGATGTAAGTATAAGGTTCAAGGTAGACGGCTGGTCTGATCATCTCATACGAGTAAATCCAAAAACGTGGTTTTAAAGGGGTGCGTAATCCAAAACGAATCTAAGTTCATTTTCAAGTGTCTCTGGTGGATGATCATTCCGTCTATAGAGCTGGGGACAGTTAAAATCCCCATTATTTATATTTTAGTATGGTACCGCGTTCTTACATAGCGCAATGCATTGATCAGTTTATTGTTCAGGTCGAAAGTTGCTGTTAGGAAGAAATTTGTATGCAATCGCTTCAAGCAGTTCTAGGGAAACCTATCACTTCAGATACAAAAGCTTCGTCAGACCAAGATTGATAGTCAAGACCACGAGCATGAAAGGATCTAACCTATTTCACACAATTTTCTTTCCATTATTAATGCCCGGTCGGTTGCAAACATATTCCAATTAATTTCTGTTTCGCTAAGAGAATAAATAAATTTTATGCATAAAGTCTTCTCTGTTCTCTCAAAAATCTGGGGCAGATATTTCAAAACAGATCCGGGCGGAATTCTTATTTCGTGGAAGCTTGCTGCAGTTGTGACACAAAATCGGCGAAAGCTTGATCTCAATTAGGTATGCGATGGTGTAAAATATAACGAGCAAAACAAAAAGTGGAAAGCAAAATTTTGCATTTTAAACAGATAGGGAGGTGAATTTCATAAAAAAATAAATCTGGTTCAATAAGATTGTGATTAGTTTTTGTCACTTCGTTAAAAATACAATGTTCCCACTGTAAATTATTCAAAACTCAAAATTCACACATTTTAATGACAGAGAAACTAATTAACTAAAATAAATATTAACACATTTGGCTACTAAATACATGGTTATAAACATAATATTGAATGATATCTGTTTGAAGGAAAATGTGTATTACAAGGGCTCGTCATTTCGAAGGGGATTCCATTTATAATTTGAATATAAGATCATTCCTTTTACACGATGGAAACGATTCACATTCAGTTCTCTTGGATTACAAAGGTATGTATTGCCGAGAAAGTGACCTGCTCTGCAGGACGAAGTTTATTGTATTTTTTATCTGTATGCCGATCCAGATGAGTTCACATATCACATAGGTTCGCATGTCATTGAAAATTGCAGGGAAAAATAAGTTTTGTGTGTCTGGATATCCTCTAGTATAAAAACATCAATTCAAACTAACAGTGCCCTTAAAAAAGCAACACGTGTTCTAAATCTACTCAAACGGGTATTTGGAAAACTTTCGCCCAAGATATTCCCAAGGATCATAAATACATTCTTGAGACCAGTCATCGAATACGGTGTGCAGTCATGGTCTCCGTGGCTCAAGAGGGATGTGGAATTTACGCAGCGAATCAACCACCGCTCAACAAAACTAATTATCAGCATCCGGAAACCCATATAAAGAAATGATAGCTCAACTGAATCTGTTCGACTTTCCCTATCAACGAATCAGAGGAGAACTTAACTAACTTTACAAAACATTCGTTACCCCGAACCATCCCTCACAGGATTAATTTACACGAAAGGAAACGAGAAATTATCGGACCCATGAATATGTGCTGGTGGTACCCCATTCCCGCCTGAATCGTAGAAGTTATTTTTACTCTGTCAGTGTCTGTTTTACTTGGAACAGTTTATTTTCAACCGATGCTCACGCCACTAACTTGCATGACTTTAAAACGAAATTAGACGAATTTTTATTGCATTATTCTTTTCCAGAACATTTATATAATGTGTTATCTATTTCCTTATATTTTTTATACACTTAAATTTTAATTTTTGCTATCCTATGGTTGTTGGTAAGCATGTTGCTTTTTAGACCACTAAAACCTTGAATTAACTTGAATTAGCTTGGACCAGCACGAAACCAGTCGTGGAGTGTGTGTGCTTGAAATTCATGCAAATACAGAATTTACATTTATTTATCCACTGAGTATCAAATCGTTTAATATTAAACCATTAGGCTAATTTCTATTCAAGTAATTTTATCATTAGTTTTGTATGTCTGAACGTTGCAGCCAGTATGTTGAATTCTGTGTAAAGTATGTACTAGACGTTACAACATGGAAGCTACTTGGCCTTTAATGTTCTGACGCAATCACATCCGGCAACCATCACTCGCAATAACACTTGTACAGCTTTATTCTCATTAAATTATTGATAGGCAAAAACGCAAGAAAAATAATATCCACTAAGTGTAAGTTCGAGGATTCACATGTATATTTGACTTCAGTAGATTATGTGCTTAAAGAGTTTATTTCGGCTTGTCGCTTAAAAGCAATCGATAAACTCTGAGTCGATGGATACTAATTGTGTAAAATCATTTCCTCTAAATTTTAAACGGTTACGTATTTAAAGGTTTAACACAATAAATCACGAGGCTTTAGCGAATTTGTTTCAATTCTCAGAATTATTCACATGATTACAACGTGCTTGTTGTCAATTTCTGATATATTCCAAATGAAAGCACGTGGTAAAATATGTGTCACAAAAATGCACATATTTAAACTATCAAGTCAAATATTTACTCGCTATTCTGCTTTTCCATTAAAAGTTAAAGATTTCAAGCAATGGATGTGAAGAATTCAGTGGTACAGAATGCGGATATGAGCAAGGATATGATGGAAAAAGCGATAAATGCGGCCGAGTATGCAACAAAGCAATTTGACGAGCCCAATGATATGGCCTCACATTTGAAGAAGGAATTCGACAAAAGATACGGACGCGCGTGGCATTGTATCGTCGGCGAGAATTTCGGAAGGTTCGTATTATGTGTTTCGACAATAATTTGCGGTTTTGTAATGACAGATCATATTGAACATTTTCCCATCATTTTTCAGCAATGTTCTACACGAGGAGCGAGGCTTCATTAACTTTTTATTCGGGCGTCGCATGTTTTTCTTATTCAAATGTGGTAGTGATCAAGCTGTCCCGAGTTGATTCGGATACACTCCACTCTGGTCGTTGAATTGACCTTTCCATTTTAATATGTTTGGTTAATGACAAAGTTTTCTTTACGCCAAGAGTTATAATATATCATGAGCTAAAAGGGGTTTATACGATCACGTTTTTGAAGCATGAGTATATTATATTTTAAAGTTTGCAACGAATCGGTTATAGCAAGTTTTGGTAATGTTTCGCTTCTAAAAACAGAAGCTTCGTCAGACCAAGGGTGTCGATACATGGCGCACTTCAAAGAGGTAGCTCTGGGAAACGAAGCTTTCAACCAAAGTTATGTTGGCACTATGTCGACGATACATTCGTCGTCATAAAGCGCAACAGACTAGAAGCATTTCATAGTATCTAAATAATTTGAATCCAAAAATCCAGGTCACAAAAAAACGAGTTTACGGAAGGGACACTCTCTTTCTCGGACTGTCTCGTGCAAAAAGACAACGGCAAAATAAAATCGGCGCAATAACATAAGTCAATCGTTAAGGATGGCATTCAAAGATTCACATCTGTGCAACCTAAGAGGGTTTCTCAGTCAGTATCAAAATATCTATTCTACAAGTTTGACCGCCTCTGCAGCGATGATGTCGATAAGAGACAAGCTCATCAAGAAGTCTGTCGTCGACTTGCAAATCATGGTTATCTCAAGAGTTTAATTAGGAGCCAATTGTACCGATTTCAACATCCGCAACAAAAAGTTCGGCGTGCTACGGTATTTCTACCGTATGTCAAAAGCGCCTCCGTCGGAACCTGAATTAGGCCTGCCGGTTGAGAGATGCGCGTTTGGTCGACTGGTCGATTTAGCCAGGGTGAACGGAACAGTGACCGTAATAGACGGCGAGGATTATCATCTCCTCAAGATCAGTCGAGCCTCCGTGGTGCGACAATAGCAAGAAGTGAATCAATTGACACTAGCAATATTCGTTATTGAAGGCGTCTCCGAGACGATTGTCGGTGTTGATATTTTAAACCGATTAAAAGCTATTATCAGTATCAACGACGGATCGTTGCAATTCGATGCTGAGCAGCTACAGGTTAAAACTTCATACCAGGCAGGCATGGCAAGCGTGGGAACAGTTGGAAAGCTGCATGTGCCAGATTGCAATATTAGAAGCGTGTGACAAAGTTTGGAGAAATTCTCGGATACGTTCTTGACTTGAGATGATGATGGGTATTGAGAGTGGATAAAACAGCAAGGATGAACATACTTTCGAACTATATACCGACGTATTCCGCTGAAATTGGTGGGAGATGTAGAAAAAGAAGTGGACCAAATGAAAAAGAAAGGTATCATAAATGAATTCCAAGAGCCCGGATTGTTCACCCGTGTTGATGGTTAAGAAAGCCGACGAGAGCTACCGTTTCTGTATCGAATTCCGAGAATTGAATCAAATAAAAGTCAGAGACGCACTTCTCACACCACACACGGACGAAATATTCACGCAATTGCACAAGGCGCAAATGCTTTCATTGGTCAATTTAATGTCCGGATATTGGCAGATGCGGGTGACAAATGAGGATCGCTATAAAATCGCATTTTATGTAAATCGACAGCAATACGAATTTATCCGAATGCATTTCGGTCTCTGTGATGCCGCAGCAACGTTTCGGAGACTATTGCTCGATGTATTGAGCTGCATCACAGATCTAATTGTCTATGGAGACGACATCGTCTTATTCCCGGACACAAGTGATCATCACCGGGAACAGCTGGAAGTGGTTATAAACGTGGATCTCTGATTCTAGGCTGAATTTGAACAGCACGAAATGCAATCAATCGAAACGCGAAATATTACGAGTTCTCAATTGTCGCCATTGAACTTATCGGCGCTTCATGCTCTTGTGTTGTGTCAGAGGGTACAGTTCTGCATATCATTCGAAAGCACATCATTAGCGTGCATCGCGAATAAACTTCGCACATTCACAATTGCAATTTTGCTATTTTTGCTAATTCATTCATTCAGTCCTCTCCGTGCCGGGTGGCACATGAGGCGAAAACAACTTCACGCCAGTGGTTCCGGTCTGTCGCTGCTTCCGTTGCCGTCTGCACCGTGAATCCTTGTGCATGTAGTTCGCGTGCCAACGTTCTGCCCCAAGTTTCCTTGGGCCGTCCGCTTTTTCGTTTACCTTGCGGATGCCAGTGCATGGCTACCTTCGTATGCGAACTGGGATCCATCCTGCAGACATGACCGAACCACGGATCTGTTGTCATCGTTTACGTAGCGATGTAGGTTTTACGGGATAGGGTTGCTAGCCCTAAGCCCAACCCTCCTCCTTTCTCAGACGGGCTTGGGACCGTACTTGGCGGAGTTTATTTTTGCTAAAGCGCGCTTTATTCAGTGCCTCAACCTACCGAATGAACCACAGATAATAAATAAACGACTGAAATGCGGGATACATTAGAACCAGAATTTTTACATTATTGGTCTTGGTTAATCAAGAATTCTTCGACTTACATCGAACCAAAAATCCAACAAATTGATGGTGTAGCTAAAACGCAGTGCAAACTGGATGCATTTAAAAGGGTAGTTGCAGTGTTGAGGCAAATTCGACATGCGAAAAGTGAAAACGGGTTTAAACCTGATATCTTCCTATTTGAAGTTGAGGTAATCTTTTAAATTAAACTATCAACTAATTAAAAGATTCAAAAGTATTTTTTATGTTTGGCCTCAAAGGCTTCTTCACGATACTAAAACCAGTATTCTGCAAATTCCTAATGTTCACTTTAATAGAAATGCATTGTTTTGTGTTCAAAGGAATAATTAAAATAATTGCATGGATTTCTCAGTTTCCAAATCGATTTAGCGAATGGAATGTTATTAATGCCTTGAATAAATTTACCTGCATAGCACGATGTGAGTGCCCGGAGTAACAAAACCATTTGAATTTGCTACATTTGACGCACTGTATATAGAAGGAGAATATTTTGATCGCATAGAATTAACCAGTCATATGAACGCTCGCAAAACGCCACATAGGTTGGTAGATCGGGGATAAATTCTGAATCGAAAGCGCAGTTTTGCACCTAATGGTGTTTGAAATTAATTTATTAAGCTACTTTCTATTGATAGTAGTAAATTTATAAAAAAACCAAGCAGCAAAGTGCTCTATCTGTTCTTCTTGGGCTTGCAGACGACGCTTTACACAATGCCTCAAAAATATGTCGTCAAATGCAAGCTCTTGCTAATCCGTGGGGTCAATGCATAGAGCTTTCATATCTCTTTTGCGACCGTCTTTTCACATCAAGTGCGGTTTGCCAATTGTCGCATTCCTGATTTCATGACACCATAGAATAGATATTTGGGAATACGACAATTTTCGATTCAGCTTTCAATCGTGCATTGTGTGGATGGTCCAGGTTTCATCACCGTACAGTTTAGAATTCAGTACGCGTGCGCTGTATTCCATCGTCTTTGTCCTAACAGTCATATTTCGTCTGCCCCAAACACGAGCGTTCAATCAAAACAATAGATGACAGATTCTCAGGTAACCCTCATATTAATTTAGGTGTCTAGCGAAAGTTTATCCGCAATGATTGAACTACGATATGTGAAATGATGTACTGGATCAAGCTTACTGTTTTTAATAGTGACGATTGGATTGAATACGATCCATGGACCAAAGACCTTAATCTAGCTCAAACTGATTGTAAGACAAAAGTCTCCATGTCGATGTAAAACCGTCCATTAGTGGCTGGATGTGTTCTTAGGAGTGAGCAATAACTGTTGCATCATTAGCAAACAGCAGGTCACAGATAAGCATATCCGTACCTTGTTTTATTGCTCTCAACCGCTTTATGTTGAAAAGCTTGCCGTTAGTTCGCGTGAGTAGGTAAATGCCTTGTGAACTGTTTCTAAAAGCGTGTTTCAGTAGCAGAGAAAAGAAAATCTCGAACACCGTATGATCAAAAAACACCATTGTCTAATGCTTGGGCGAATGTCAAATGCTTCTGAACTGTAACTAGTAAATTGACCGAGTCCTTTAGGCCAGATTGAAACCAAATAACGAGTTTGATCAGACTTGGGGGCAGCCTGCCAGATTGAGTATTGTGAAAAGTCCCCCCAGCTGGCGTAGTCAAATGCCTTCCTTAAATCGATGAAAACTGCGTATAATGGCATACGCTGTTCCCGAAATGTTTCTAGAAGTTTCCCCAGGGAGAAGATCATGTCAACGGATTATCTTCCCCTGTTGATATTCGGAGTAATCTCAGATCAGCTAAAACTTGTAACCGAATCTCCTAGACTTAAGCAAAGAATATGCCTACACCATTCTGAATGAAAATTCTTCTGTAATTGTTGCAGTCGCCTTCATCACACTTATTCCTAAATAGCGTGATGATCTTCGTTTATTAAATCCCCTGATAGCTAGTTTAGATGATTGAATCACATTTTTGCAATTTAATTTAGGAACTTGGTTAATTTTGGGTTTAAACACCCATCAAAGCTAGAAACGATCACATATGCAGACATAGAGTTACTCACATTCAATATTATATAATTCTTAACGAGGTTGGCGTTAATAAACTTTATGCGCCTGGTGACAGTTGGGAATATTTAAATTACAAACACATCTAGCACATGGGATCATTCCGATGTAGAATTGGGCTTTGTGTTCGACTTATCTGTCCTATTCATCGTAGACGTTTTTTTCGAACAAAATCAAGTTCTTAATGATGACATTTACACTTTTAGAGATGCAAATCTTAACGATTGTACCGAATTTACCTTTATTTTTCTACTGTTCATCGAAGCTTTCATTTTTGTTTGCCACTTTCGGTCGATGTCGACCATGGATCTACTTCACGAACGCGTGATGGTTCCATGCGCCGCATCTTTCTGAATAACGAAACAGTCTGATTCGGAAGTGACAATTTCTACGGCAAAGCGCGCAGAGATAGACAGTACCAAGTGGATCGGTGTCAGCCGTTTCCCGCGGGGAGACCTACTTACAACATCGTTTTTTTTTCAATAACACATTGAGCTAATTTCAACTTCACGCAAATTTCAGTACGTCCGATTGCGGTTTAGAATGTAATCATTAAAAAAATCGGCTAATACGACGCTAGATTATGATGTTGGCCACTATCCGCAAATGTTTAACATTGATGTACAACACATGTGCATAAGGGTTTCATGCTCCACAACCTTTCCAACGACCTAACAGTCCGATTTGGGAAGAATATTTCATTCTTAGATCACATTTATTTACACCAGGAGATGGCGCTTTACATATAGCCTCAAACAGAAAATTCTACATAATTATTAGATTCAAATATCAAGGGTAAATGCGAACTTGAAAAGCCGTGCTATCCAGGTCACAATTGAGTCGTCGCTTAACGAGAATGTCCAACGTTTTTTCTGGAACAAATTTAACCCAAGTCAAAGAATCTGAGATTAAAAAGCAACATACAAAAGAGTGACTCCACCAATTATGGAACATTAGCAATGAAATGCATGGAGCTAAATATAATGCATTGCAGAAATGTATCATAAGAACCGATAGGGGCGAAATTCAAAGCGTTTATTTTGCCGTGATCACAACGTAAGCATTGTCACGGCTAAAAAAATGATATCGCAGTGTTCGACGACAAAGGAATAATATTGAAAATTGAGAAGCATGTCGTGAAATAACCATGTGTACTCTAACATGAAATGCGCCTAGCCCAATTCTGAGTCTGTTACCAGAATAACTTTGAGAAGACGCAGTAACATCTCAATGTTAAAATGAAAACGACAATGATGTTATGACCATTTTCGGAGAGATTTCGAAAAACCAGTTCGCGAAAGCTATCCAAAATATAACGTGACTTGAAACGTCCACATATGAAAAACCATGTGTTTAAAGCTCAAAGTTCTGATGATATACATAAAGTCAGAATTCTGAAATAAAAAAACCAATGGCCAGGAAATTTGCTTGAAAATCAAGAGCATTTAATCTGGAGACTCAAATAAAAAGTTTCTACAACACAGGCAAAAATACACATGATTCACACGAAACAAAAGCACAGCGCAATAGAAATGTTAGTTCCTTAATCACTTTTGTAGATTCAGGTTGATTACTTCAATTTTCATATAAAAAGTTATTTTAAATTCCTCTTCGTTATCTGAACCTTTGATAAACATACATCTACATTAGTCTCGAATTTACAATACTGGATTCAGAGTGCATCCATTAAAAAACTTATCTCACTCACAACATCCACTATTTAATCAAAAGGAAACGCTCCAATAATGCATTTATGAAATTTCATAATCCATTAATTGCATATTGTTAAAAATCACATAGCATTACACTGCCAATCTTGTTTACGGGTTTAAACATTTGGATATAAGCAATAGACCAATATACTTGCGTAGACGCTGAACTGTTCGATCGTATTGATCACTGTTTACTGCTTCGTGAGCTCCAGGATGACGGTTTCACTAGAATAATGCTGGCATGATTCATAAGTTATCGGTCTCAACGCAGAGAGAAAGTCATGATTGATGGCAAAATTTCCCAAAATTTTGAAGCCATGAACAGATACACATAAGTTTCGGTACCCTGCTCAAAACTGCTACTTTTATTCAAAAATGATCAATCGTTATTTGTACGGTTTAAACTTGTTCTTGCTGATGTTGGTGTAAGACTTTGAATGAATGCCAAATCTGTTGAGAACTGCCTAGTTATACAAGCAGATACATACAAGCTTCAACGATGATCATTTCAAAACCGTCTATATTTTATTCACTGTTTCAATGCTCACTGACCTGATCCAACTATCTCCACCTGATGACGGGAAACAGCCAGAAAACGGTAGTGGTGTGTAAGAGATCGGGATGTGAGCAACGCAATACATTGGTCTTTTATATGCGCTTGGCCAGGAATCACTTTGCGATTCGGTATTTAAACATCGTTGTTCTTTGTAAGAACCCTATATAACAGTGACACACAAGTTTAACGTTGTTTACCCTTTTTCCACTGTTTCAATTTAGCTGACAAGCTTAGACGATTCATGTGTGCCAAATGCACATTTCTAAAGCATTCTATATTGTTGATCATAATTTACTCTCGAACTAGCAAACGAAGCACGGTAATTTTGGAAGCCTATGCGAATTGATAAGTGATTATCTTAGCAACCGAAGATGGATGTTACTAGCGGTGTTTCACAAGGTTGAGTGCTTGGACCAATATTGTTCCCAGTCTATATGAACGATATACCAACAGCAAATGACAGTAGGATGGTTTTGTCCGCTGATGATACAAAATTATGGAGGCAACTCAGCAATGCTGATGATTGTATTTAGCTGCAAAACGATTTGAATGATTTGTACAAATGGTCATCCGAAAATAAGCTCCAATTAAATATGCAAAATTCGAAGATCTTAAGGTCGGTCGTGAGCATGGCTTTCCCTATCAATAAAAGCTCGGCAACAAAAACCTGGTGTACACCGAAGCTTAAAATGACCTGGGTGTCTGGATTTGCGGTAGTTTGAAAAATGGTCTACAATGCGAAACCGTTTGCAAAACCGCGTCTTGGCTGCTAGGACTGTTACGGCGCAAGGTTTGACGTTATTTCCTGTGGTGATTTCCTCTCATGATGAATACGTATATACACCCGATTCTAGACTATGCCGCACTAGCATGGACACCATGGCTCCGTAGAGACATCTTTCTTCTGGATCGCATATATAACAGAGCTTCTAAGCTTGTCATTGGTCTCGAAAATATGCCATTCGCCGGGCGACTCAGAAGACTGGAATTGAGTACGCTTGCACAAAGAAGAATGCGAAGTGATCTTATCCTCGCATACTGTTTCCCACCACCTGGACTTATTTTCCACCTTCGAACTTCCAGCAGCAGTCATGGCCATGGTTGCAAGTTGGAAATACCACAATGCATACGGAACTGCCGCGGTTATTTTTATTCGGTGCGCGTGTTTACCCCTACCCGCCGATAAGCTCTCATCTTTATCTATATTTCGTCTCGTCTTTTTGGTTACAGTAAATCTTGAATATTGAACCTTGAATCAAGAGATCCTTTCAACAGATAACACAGTAACATAAAACGAGAGGGAATGACTATGTCATGATTTTCTTTAAGCTGATGGTATTACTCGTGTTGTAATTAATCTGCAGGACTGATTAAACGCGCACTAAATTTGTTGCTTCGTGTAGGTCATTGATGTTGTTGGCAGTGCCAATTTCGGAATAAATTACTTGATTTGGCTTCGGGTTTCACCGTAAGTTCGTTTGTATCTGGAGCTATAAGGTGACCATTTTCGTGAGTCATTAGTGTATGCTTTGTGAGCTATTCGCAGATTTTAATGGACTGTCTCTAATAAAATTAAGAGCCATTAAAAAGAAAGGGGTTGAAAATTGAATCTAATTGATGATACAATTTACACCAAACACTGCACATGTAAATTGATTAATGGAAAAATTCAATAAATAAAATTTTATGGAAAATAAATTGCATTAATTAGGCATATGAATTTCAGAAAAAGAGGGCTTCTATGTTATATAAGACATCATCTGTGATGCGATGGATATGCAAAACGAAACTGAATTTACAATAATAAATAGTACCCATTTTGGATTTATTGAAGCAATTTTATGTCTCGCTTTTTCAATGCACTTAGAGATATCCGACAAAATGTTAATGATCTGCACATTTAATTTGCCATTTCTGACAATCGCTATTTTTGAAAACCTATCGCTGGAATTTTATTTATTTAGAAGAAATTCATCTTAGTGTAAACAATCTCTATTCACAAATTAATCTTCGGCACCCCGATTATATTGTAAAATGATTTGTGTACGAGCACAATATTATCTCTAAACTAGAGATTATGTCGCTAGTAAATGGCAGTCAAATGACGCGCTCATCTAAACTATCACGTATTCAATACTACTCAATGTTAAATGTATCATTTCTAAAATCGACCCTTAAAATTAAACGTGATTTGAAATAGTTGAAGGAATTTTTCACTTGATCAGCATGTGCATTTCATGATTTGAAGCGAGGCTACTAAAAAGTAAACTGCTTTGCTTCACACACGCTCACACACTGGGTGATGCGTACACACAAATATATAAATTGTGTGAAATACGCAGAGCAAAACTAGTCAAAATTCGATACGACTCAAACAATCATGGGTGAACTGAAAGCGGTAATCAATAATTCCGACATGCCGGACGAATTGCAAGTAGATGCTGTGCACACCGCTGCAGATGCATTGGACAAATTCCAACTGGAAAAAGATATTGCGGCTCATGTGAAGAAGGAATTTGATCGAAAGTATCAGCCGACGTGGCACTGTATTGTTGGAAAGGATTTCGGCAGGTAGGTATCCCAAAATATTGCATTAAGTTTTGGATAATTTTGACAAGGAAATTTCACTTCACTTCGGTTTTTTTATTTCAGCTACTTCACGCATGAAACACAAAATTATGTTTATTTTCATTTTCAAGATCGGGCATTCTTGCTGTTCAAGTCAGATTAATCGAAAGACGTTGGTCATGCACTTCCTCTTTCCATGTCGTTGAAAAAATAAATTTTATTTGAATAGATTTTCTCAATCTTTCTAGCAAATATCTTCACGGCCGGAATGCGATCGAAAATTTATCTATTTTCATTGAGTTAGTTTTGATGCAATAATTAATAGTTGGGCAAATAGGGATAAAAGTATAAGTTTCAAACTGGTTCTAATGATAGGATATTGAACGATGCAAACGTTGATTTTGATTAAAAAATTGGCGACTTTTAGCGGAGCAATTGTGCGATTCAAGATTCAAGATATATGGTTGAAAAAGCAATTTACTTTACAATAACCACAGGGTGGAAATATAGGTACAAATGTATATATATATAAGTATAAATAAAATCAAAATCAATGGGATGATGATAGCTTATTAATAGTTTGGCGCAAAATTCGGATTAGCTCTCATATAATCGTCAAGTTTTGATTTGAATATAGATAAGCTGTTTGAGCTTACTAAATCGGAAGGTAGGGAATTCCAAGCAAATCACGCACGTACCGAATAAAAATACCTGCGGCAGTTCTATTTGGAATGCGGTATTTCCAACTTGCAACCATGGCCACGGAAGTTGCTGTAAGTTCGAAGGTGGAATAATATATCCAGGGAGTGGGAAAGAGTAGTGAGTATTTTGTATTCGATGATGAGATCACCTCGCATTCTCCTTTGTGCAAGTGTCCTCATTTCCAGTCGTCTGAGTCGCCCGGCGAATGGCATATTTTCGAGACCAATGACAAGATTAGAAGCTCTCCGGTATATGCGATCCAGGAGGAAGATGTCTTTTTGGAGCCATGGTGTCCAGGCTTGTGCGGCATAGTCTAGAACCGGGTGTATATATGTATTCATCATGAGAGGAAAACATCCCGGGGAAAAACGTCCAAATGTCCGCCGTAACATGCCGAGCTGCCAAGACGCGGTTTGTAAACGGTTTCGCATTGTAGACCATTTTTTAAACTGCCGCAAATCCAGACACCGTGGTCCTCTTTTTCTTCGGTGTACTCCAGGTTTATGTCACCGAGCTTGTATGGATAGAAAAAGCCACGGTCACGACCAATCTGAATTATCTTCGACTTTTGTATATTCAATGACATTTTATTCTCAGATGACTAGTTGTACAAAGCACTCAAATCGTTTTGCAATAAGATACAATCGTCAGCATTTCTGATTTGCCTCCATACTTTTATATCGTCAGCAAACAAAACCATCTTAATGTCATTTAGTAGTGGTGAATCGTTAATATAGACTAGATACAGTATTGGTCCAAGCACTGAGCCTTGTGGAACTTCTCTAGTGACATCGCTGTTCTTCAATAATAGGCCGTCCAAACGAACTCGGGTGTGTCTGTTGCTGAGGTAATCTCTTAACAATTCGTATAAACTTCCAACAATACCGTGTTTCTTTAGCTTGTTCAAGTGTAAATTGTGATCAACTCTGTCGAGCGCTTTAGAAATTTCCAGGTAGCACGCATGAATGAAGACCCACGCATCTACAATCCTCGTCCAATCGTCTAAGCTTGTCAGCAAATTTGTTAGACAAGAGCGATTTCTACGAAATCCATGCCGAAAGTTGATTCGTTTCCAGATGTCGCACGATCTCTGCGGTTATTATTCGTTCAAAAACTTTTGATATCAAATACAGCATGGTCACCGGCCTGTAATGTTTAACATCAAAACGGCAACCACCTTTGTAAATGGGTATTATTTGTCCCAGTTTCCAGTCTTGTGGCACTACGCCAGCTTGTAGCAAATTATTAAACATGCAAGATAGAGGTTCCGATAGCTGCGCGTGGCAGGTTTTGAGCAGCTTTGGAGTTATCTCGTCTGGTCATGGAGATTCATTAACGTTTAATTTTCGTAAGCGCTGCGCTACCTCCATCGGTCGGTCAAGTCGAACGATTGGTTTCTGATCAGGCTCCGTGGATTCCGGAGCTAAAATTCAAGCATAGAAGTCTGCTAACAGATCAGCGGTCTGATTTATGGATTCTGTGAAGCCGGACGAAGATTTTAGGGCAAAGACTCTTGGTTTAATATTCGTTTTGTCGTTTACAAGTCTATACAAGAGCTTCGAATTCTGGTGCATCTGAGAAATCAATTGCGATTGGAACGCTTGTTTATCATCTCGAATTAAGCTGATAACTTTGTTTCGCAGTCGTGTAAATTGTGCCCAAGAATCAGCTGTGTTGGTAGCCTTGTGAAACTCCCACGATACTGCCCTTTGTTTTATCCACTTTTTAGTCCTGCTTCGTAGAGAAAATTTAGTACGTTGAAACGTTTTCTTCAAAACAAGAGAGATCGCCAATGACCATCCGGATCGGAGTAATCCAGTTGTGCGAAACTAGTGCTTTGTAACTCGACACACAGAACACGGTAGTTCACCCTTCTGACGCATTTTGTCCCGTCACTATTGCGCCTAGCGCTAAAAACGTACTCGAATTCTGGGACAACGTGATCGTTTCGTCCGATCGGCGGTTTATAAAAGATATTCTCTACAGCTGTGGGATCTGATGTAAGTATAAGGTCCAAGGTATACGGCTGGTCTGATCCTCTCATACGAGTAAATCCAGAAACGTGGTTTTAAAGGGGTGCGTAATCCAAAACGGCTCGAAGTTCATTTTAAAGTGTCTCTGATGGATGATCATTTCGGCTATAGAGCTGGGGAAAGTTGAAATCCTCATTATTAATATTTAGGTATTGTATCGTGTTGTTACATAGCGCAAAGCATTAATCAGTTTGTCATCCAAGACAAGTTGTGCCTCCAAGAAGTGATATCAAGCATGATGGAGCGAAACCCCAAAATACTATATCGTATGGTTAACGATCAAGCTAAGGTGAAACCTGGAGTAGCGTCCGTGAACACATCAGCTGGACCAACAACAACTGCAGCAGAAACTGCTGATGCTTTAGCCACGTTTTATTCATCAGTATTCAACCCGATATAACATGCAATAATCAGCCCAAATCCAACACTTTCGAACACGGTTGCCGTAAGTGAAATAAGTGTCACTGGGAAACGCGTCCTCCAAGGTTTATTTAATCTTAAAACCGGAAAGTCTCCTGGGGCCGACGGAATAACCCCGAAAATATTGAAGCAATTTGCGAGTTTGCTATACAAACCACTTACTTATTTGTTCGAGCGAACACTGGCAAGCGGAGTGATTCCTACAGATTGGAAACGAGGAATAATTTCTCCAATTTACAAAGGTGGAAATTGCTCCGATGTTTCCAATTACCGACCCGTTACTCTATTACCAGTGATTTCAAAATTACTTGAGCGACTCATTGTTGACGATCTAATGGAACACTTCGAGAATAATCAGTTGCTTCCGAGGAACCAGCATGGATTCAGACGAAATTATTCTTGTTTCGTCTAATTTACTGGTAACGCTGAATGATTGGACAAAATCGGTAGATAAGGGACAAGCAATACACGCGTGCTACTTAGATATTTCAAAAGCATTCGATCGTGTTGACCATTCCCTACTACTGCAGAAGCTTGAAAGGCTTGGTATCACTGGAAAGTTTCTGAATTGGCTAAATGACTACCTAACAAATCGCACTAACCAGGTACGTGTTGATGGTGCATTATCCAAACCAATTGCAGTAACTAGCGGAGTTCCCCAAGGCACAGTCCTTGGTCCGATCCTCTTTCTGGTTAATGTCAATGAAATACCGGAATTTGTTCGATGTAACATTTCGTTATTTGCGGACGACATAAAGATTTGGCGCAGCATTCGTGGTCCTGAAGACTGTCTGCTATTACAAAAGAATCTTGATACGCATCACAGCTGGTCGTTGAAGAACAAACTGCCGTTTAACTTCAACAAATGCAGGATCATGAATGTGGGAAATCGAGTAGAGTTCACATATCACATAGGTTCTCATGTCCTTGAAAATTGCAGTGAAGAAAAAGATTTGGGTGTCTGGATATGCTCCAGTTTAAAAACATCACTTCTAACTAACAGTGCCCTTGAAAAAGCAACACGTGTTCTAAATCTACTCAAACGGGTATTCGGAAAACTTTCACACAAGATATTCCCAAGGATCCTAAATACATACTTGAGACCAGGCATCGAATACGGTGTGCAGTCATGGTCTCAGTGGCTCAAGAGGGATGTGGAATTTATGCAGCAAATCCACCACCGCTCAACAAAGCTAATTCTCAGCATCCGAAACAAACCATATAAAGAAAGGATAGCTCAACTGAATCTGTTCAACTTTCGCTATCGACGAATTAGAGGAGAACTCATCTTACTTTACAAAACATTCCTTACCCCGAACCATCCCTTACAGAGTTAATTTACGCGAAAGGAAACGACAAATTATCGGACCCATGAATATGTGCTGGTGGTACCCCATTCCCGCCTGAATTGTAGAAGTTATTTTTACTCTGGCCGTGTCTGTTTTACTTGGAACAGTATACCTTCAACCGTTGCTCACGCCACTAGCTTGCATGACTTTAAAACGAAATTAGACGAATTTTTATTGCATTATTCGTTTCCAGAACATTTATATACTGTGTAATCTATTTCCTTATATTGTTTATACACTTAAATTTTAATTTTTGTCATCCTATGGTTGTTGTTAAGCATGTTGCTTTTTAGACCATTAAAACCTCGATTTAGCTTGAATTACCTTGAAACAGCACGAAACCAGTCGTGGAGTGTGTGTGTGATTGAAATGCATGCAAATACTGAATTTACATTCATTTATCCACTGAGTATCAAATCGTTTAATAATAAAGCATTAGGCTAATTTCTGTTCAGGTAATTTTAGCAGCTCCCAGCGTCCAAACTCATTAAATTTTGGACACCAATTTGTTGCATAACGATTTGACCGTGCCAGCGTATTGACAAACAGCAAGTATCCAACTTAACCATCCGGGATGATGAGGAACTTTTTCTTGAACGAATATTTACCATCCTATGGCATGTGTGAATTTTTGAGCATTTTGTCACTATAAATTCTTGAATCTTGAATCGTTGCTCATGAAAACACATGTGAAAATCCAGCAATTATTGTCCATGGGGATATACATTGTGTGATGTTGCAAAGTGCATTATTATATCAAACGCGCCATGTGTGTTGAGCGCTAGAAGCGTCCGGTTGGCACGAAATTGAAGTGACAACCTGGATTGACATGTTTCAGGTCAGGTTATTTAATTCGCTTATATTAGATGGGTGTTTCTTTGTTCTTTGTATTATGCCCAATAAACGCGTTTGCCCAATCGCTTTTCTCTTGTATTTTGGGATTTGTGGATGCAGGCGATTAGCGTTGACATGCTGACATAAAGGATGATTCAAGACGCATTAGTATTTTATGTGTGAACGTTGCAGCCATTATGTTGCATTCTGTGAAAAGTATGTACTAGACGTTACAACAAGGAAGCTACTTGGCCTTTAATGATCTGACGCAATCACATTCGGCCACCCTCCCTCCCTCACAATATCAATTGTACAGCTTTATTCTCAATAAATTAATGATAGGCAAAAACGCAAGAAAAATAATATTCACTAAGTGTAAGTTCTAGGATTCACATGTATATTTGACTTCAGTAGATTATGTGTTTAAAACGTTTTTTTCGGCTTGTCGCTTTGAAGGAATCGATAAACTCTGAGGCGCTGGATAATAAATATGGAAAATCATTTCCTTTAAATTTAGAACGGTTACGTATTTAAAGGTTTAACAAATTGAATAACGAGGCTTTAGCGAATTTGTTTCAATTCTCAGAATTATTCACATGATTACAACGTGCTCGTTGTCAATTTCTGATATATTCCAAATGAAAGCACGTGGTAAAATATGTGTCACAAAAATGCACATATTTAAACTATCAAGTCAAATATTTACTCGCTATTCTGCTTTTCCATTAAAAGTTAAAGATTTCAAGCAATGGATGTGAAGAATTCAGTGGTACAGAATGCGGATATGAGCAAGGATATGATGGAAAAAGCGATAAATGCGGCCGAGTATGCAACAAAGCAATTTGACGAGCCCAATGATATGGCCTCACATTTGAAGAAGGAATTCGACAAAAGATACGGACGCGCGTGGCATTGTATCGTCGGCGAGAATTTCGGAAGGTTCGTATTATGTGTTTCGACAATAATTTGCGGTTTTGTAATGCCAGATCATATTGAACATTTTCCCATCATTTTTCAGCAATGTTCTACACGAGGAGCGAGGCTTCATTAACTTTTTATTCGGGCGTCGCATGTTTTTCTTATTCAAATGTGGTAGTGATCAAGCTGTCCCGAGTTGATTCGGATACACTCCACTCTGGTCGTTGAATTGACCTTTCCATTTTAATATGTTTGGTTAATGACAAAGTTTTCTTTACGCCAAGAGTTATAATATATCATGACCTAAAAGGGGTTTATACGATCACGTTTTTGAAGCATGAGTATATTATATTCTGAAGTTTGCAACGAATCGGTTATAGCAAGTTTTGGTAATGTTTCGCTTCTAAAAACAGAAGCTTCGTCAGACCAAGGGTGTCGATACATGGCGCACTTCAAAGAGGTAGCTCTGGGAAACGAAGCTTTCAACCAAAGTTATGTTGGCACTATGTCGACGATACATTCGTCGTCATAAAGCGCAACAGACTAGAAGCATTTCATAGTATCTAAATAATTTGAATCCAAAAATCCAGGTCACAAAAAAACGAGTTTACGGAAGGGACACTCTCTTTCTCGGACTGTCTCGTGCAAAAAGACAACGGCAAAATAAAATCGGCGCAATAACATAAGTCAATCGTTAAGGATGGCATTCAAAGATTCACATCTGTGCAACCTAAGAGGGTTTCTCAGTCAGTATCAAAATATCTATTCTACAAGTTTGACCGCCTCTGCAGCGATGATGTCGATAAGAGACAAGCTCATCAAGAAGTCTGTCGTCGACTTGCAAATCATGGTTATCTCAAGAGTTTAATTAGGAGCCAATTGTACCGATTTCAACATCCGCAACAAAAAAGTTCGGCGTGCTACGGTATTTCTACCGTATGTCAAAAGCGCCTCCGTCGGAACCTGAATTAGGCCTGCCGGTTGAGAGATGCGCGTTTGGTCGACTGGTCGATTTAGCCAGGGTGAACGGAACAGTGACCGTAATAGACGGCGAGGATTATCATCTCCTCAAGATCAGTCGAGCCTCCGTGGTGCGACAATAGCAAGAAGTGAATCAATTGACACTAGCAATATTCGTTATTGAAGGCGTCTCCGAGACGATTGTCGGTGTTGATATTTTAAACCGATTAAAAGCTATTATCAGTATCAACGAACGGATCGTTGCAATTCGATGCTGAGCAGCTACAGGTTAAAACTTCATACCAGGCAGGCATGGCAAGCGTGGGAACAGTTGAAAAGCTGCATGTGCCAGATTGCAATATTAGAAGCGTGTGACAAAGTTTGGAGAAATTCTCGGATACGTTCTTGACTTCAGATGATGATGGGTATTGAGAGTGGATAAAACAGCAAGGATGAACATACTTTCGAACTATATACCGACGTATTCCGCTGAAATTGGTGGGAGATGTAGAAAAGGAAGTGGACCAAATGAAAAAGAAAGGTATCATAAATGAATTCCAAGAGCCCGGATTGTTCACCCGCGTTGATGGTTTAGAAAGCCGACGAGAGCTACCGTTTCTGTATCGAATTCCGAGAATTGAATCAAATAAAAGTCAGAGACGCACTTCTCACACCACACACGGACGAAATATTCACGCAATTGCGCAAGGCGCAAATGCTTTCATTGGTCAATTTAATGTCCGGATATTGGCAGATGCCGATGGCAAATGAGAATCGCTATAAAATCGCATTTTATGTAAATCGACAGCAATACGAATGTATCCGAATGCATTTTGGTCTCTGTGATGCCGCAGCAACGTTTCGGAGACTATTGCTTGATGTATTGAGCTGCATCACAAATCTAGTTCTCTATGGAGACGACATCGTCTTATTCCCGGACACAAATGATCATCACCGAGAACAGCTGGAAGTGTTTTTAAAGGATGATCTCTGATGCTGGGCTGAATTTGAACAGCACGAAATGCAATCAATCGAAACGCGAAATATTACGAGTTCTCAATTGTCGCCATCGAACTTATCGGCGCTTCATGCTTTTCTGTTGTGTCAGAGGGTGCAGTTCTGCATATCATTCGAGAGCACATGATTAGCGCTCATCGCGAATGGACTTCGCACATTCACAATTGCAATTTTGCTATTTTTTTCTAAAGCGCGCTTTATTCAGTGCCTTAACCTACAGAATTAACCACAAATATTAAATAAACGACTGAAATGCGGGATACATTAGAACCAGAATTTCAACATTATTGGTCTTGGTTAATCGAGAATTCTTCGACTTACATCAAACCTATCCCCAAATCCAACAAATTGATGGTGTAGCTCAAATGCAGTGCTAACTGGATGCATTTAATTGGGTGGTTCCAGCGTTGAGGCGAATTTGAGATGCGAAAAGTGAAAACGGGTTTAAACCTAATAACTTCCTATTAGAAGTTAAGACAATCTTTTAAATTAAACCACCAACTAATTAAAAGATTCAAAACTATTTTTTATCTTTGCAAACTCAAATGCCTTTTCACGCTAACAAAACCAGTATTCTGCAAATTCGCACCGTTCACTTTAATAGAAATGCATTGTTTTGTGTTCAAAGGAATAATTGAAATAATCGCATGGATTTCTCAGTTTTCAAATTGATTTAGCGAATGGAATGTTATTAATGTTTTGAATTAAATTAACTGCATAGTACGATGTGAGTGCCCGGAGTAACAAAACCATTTGAATTTGCGACATTTGACGCACTGTATATATTAGGAGAATATTTTGATCGTATAGAATCAACCAGTCATGTGAACGCTCGCAAAACGCCCCATAGGTTGATAGATCAGGGATAAATTCTGAATCGAAAGCGCAGTTTTGCACCTAATGGTGTTTGAAATTAATTTATTAAGCTACTTTCTATTGATAGTAGTAAAATTTAAACAAAACCAAGCAGCTCTTCTTTGTCTTGCAGACGACGCTTTACACAATGCCTAAAAAATATGCCGTCAAAAGCAAGCTCTTGCTAATCCGTGGGGTCAATGCATAGAGCTTCCATATCTCTTTTGCGACCGTCTTTTCACATCAAGTGCGGTCTGCCAATTGTCGCATTCCTGATTTCAAGACACCATAGAATAGATATTTGGGAATACGACAATTTTCGATTCAGCTTTCAATCGTGCATTGTGTGGATGGTCCAGGTTTCATCACCGTACAGATTAGAATTCAGTACGCGTGCGCTGTATTCCATCGTCTTTGTCCTAACAGTCATATTTCGTCTGTCCCAAACACGAGAGTTCAATCAAAACAATAGATGACAAATTATCAGGTAACCCTCATATCAATTTAGGTGTCTAGCGAAAGGTTATCCGCAATGATTGAACTACGATATGTGAAATGATGTACTGGATCGAGCTTACTGTTTTTAATAGTGACGATTGGATGGAATACGATCCATGGACCAAAGACTTTGATCTAGCTCAAACTGATTGTTAGACAAAAGTCTGCATGTCGATGTAAAACCGTCCATTAGTGGCTGGATGTGTTCTTAGGAGTGAGCAATAACTGTTGCATCATTAGCAAACAGCAGGTCACAGATAAGCATATCCGTAGCTTGTTTTTTTGCTCTCAACCGCTCTATGTTGAAAAGCTTGCCGTTAGTTCGCGTGAGTAGGTAAATGCCTTGTGAACTGTTTTTAAAAGCGTGTTTCAGAAGCAGAGAAAAGAAAATCTCGAACACCGTATGATCAAAAAACACCATTGTCTGACGCTTCGGCGAATGTCAAATGCTTCTGAACTGTAACTAGTAAATTGACCGAGTCCTTTAGGTCAGATTGAAACCAAATAACGAGTTTGATCAGACTTGGGGGCAGCCTGCCAGATCGAGTATTGTGAAAAGTCCCCCCAGCTGGTGTAGTCAAATGCCTTCCTTAAATCGATGAAAACTGCGTATAATGGCATACGCTTTTCCCGAAATGTTTCTAGAAGTTTCCCCAGGGAGAAGATCATGTCAACGGTTTATCTTCCCCTGATGAGATTCGGAGTAATCTCATATCAGCTAAAACTTGTAACCGAATCTCCTAGACTTTAGCAAAGAATATGCCTACACCATTCTGATTGAAAATTCTTCCGTAATTGTTGCAGTCGCCTTCATCACACTTATTCTTAAATAGCGTGATGATCTTCGTTTATTAAATCCCCTGATTGCTAGTTTAGATGATTGAATAACATTTTTGCAATTTAATTTAGGAACTTGGATAATTTTGGGTTTAAACATCCATCAAAGCTAGAAACGATCACATATGCAGACATAGAGTTACTCACATTCAATATTATATAATTCTTAACGAGGTTGGCGTTAATAAACTTTATGCGCCTGGTGACAGTTGGGAATATTTAAATTACAAACACATCTAGCACATGGGATCATTCCGAAGTAGAATTGGGCTTTGTGTTCCTATTCATCGTAGACGTTTTTTTCGAACAAAATCAACTTCTTAATGATGACATTTACACTTTTAAAGATGCAAATCACAACGATTGTACCGAATTTACCTTTATTCTTCTACTGTTCATCGAAGCTTTCATTTTTGTTTGCCACTTTCGGTCGATGTCGACCATGGATCTACTTCACGAACGCGTGATGGTTCCATGCGCCGCATCTTTCTGAATAACAAAACAATCTGATTCGGAAGTGACAATCTCTACGGCTAAGCGCGCAGAGATAGACAGTACCAGGTGGATCGGTGTCAGCCGTTTCCCGCGGGGAGACCTACTTTCAACATCGTTTTTTTTCAATAACACATTGAGCTAATTTCAACTTCACGCAATTGCGGTTTAGAATGTAATCATTAAAAAAATCGGCTAATACGACGCTAGATTATGATGTTGGCCACTATCCGCAAATGTTTACCATTGATGTACAACACATGCGCATAAGCGTTTCATGCTCCACAACGTTTCCAACTACCTAACAGTCCGATTTGGGAAGAATATTTTATTCTTAGATCACATTTATTTACACCAGGAAATGGCGCTTTACATATAGCCTCAAACAGAAAATTCTACATAATTATTAGAGTCAAATAGCCATGCTAAATGTGAACTTGAAAAGCCGTGCTATCCAGGTCACAAGTAAGTCATCGCTTGACGAGAATGTCCAACGTTTTTTCTGGAACAAATTTAACCCAAGTCAATGAATCTGAGATTAAAAAGCAACATACAAAAGAGTGACTCCACCAATATGGAATATTAGCAGTGAAATGCATGGAGCTAAATATTCTGTGTTGCAGAAATGTTTCATAAGAACCGAAGGGGGCGAAATTTGAAGCTTTTATTTTACGCGTGATCACAATGTAAGCTGAATCACGGTTAAAAAAAAGGATATCGAGTATTCGACGTTAACTGAATAATATTGAAAATTGAAAAGCATGTCTTGAAATAACCTTATGTACTCTAACATGAAATGCCCATAGCCCAATTCTGAGTCTGTTACCAGAATAACTTTGAGAAGACGCAGTAACCTCTCAATGTTAAAATGAAAACGACAATGATGTTATGACCATTTTCGGAGAGATTTCGAAAAACCAGTTCGCGAAAGTTATCCAAAATATAACGTGACTTGAAACGTTCACATATAAAAAACCATGTGTTTAAAGCTCAAAGTTCTGATGATATATATAAAGTCAGAATTCTGAAATAAAAAACCAATGGCCAGGAAATTTGCTTGAAATACAGATAAAACACACGAGCATTTAATCTGGAGACTCAAATAAAACGTTTCTACAACACAGGCAAAAATACACATGATTCACACGAAACAAATGCACAGCGCAATAGAAATGTTAGTTCCTTAATCACTTTTGTAGATTCAGGTTGATTACTTCAATTTTTATATAAAAAGTTGTTTTAAATTCCTCTTCGTTATCTGAACCTTTGATAAACATACATCTACATTAGTCTCGAATTTACAATACTGGATTCAGAGTGCATCCATTAAAAAACTTATCTCACTCACAACATCCACTATTTAATCAAAAGGAAACGCTCCAATAATGCATTTATGAAATTTCATAATCCATGAATTGCATATTGTTAAAAATCACATAGCATTACACTGCCAATCTTGTTTACGGGTTTAAACATTTGGATATAAGCAATAGACCAATATACTTGCGTAGACGCTGAACTGTTCGATCGTATTGATCACTGTTTACTGCTTCGTGAGCTCCAGGATGACGGTTTCACTAGAATAATGCTGGCATGATTCATAAGTTATCGGTCTCAACGCAGAGAGAAAGTCATGATTGATGGCAAAATTTCCCAAAATTTTGAAGCCATGAACAGATACACATAAGTTTCGGTACCCTGCTCAAAACTGCTACTTTTTTTCAAAAATGATCAATCGTTATTTGTACGGTTTAAACTTGTTCTTGCTGATGTTGGTGTAAGACTTTGAATGAATGCCAAATCTGTTGAGAACTGCCTAGTTATACAAGCAGATACATACAAGCTGCAACGATGATCATTTCAAAACCGTCTATATTTTATTCACTGTTTCAATGCTCACTGACCTGATCCAACTATCTCCACCTGATGACGGGAAACAGCCAGAAAACGGTAGTGGTGTGTAAGAGATCGGGATGTGAGCAACACAATACATTGGTCTTTTATATGCGCCTCGAGCGCTTGGCCAGGAATCACTTTGCGATTCGGTATTTAAACATCGTCGTTCTTTGTAAGAACCCTATATAACAGTGGCACACAAGTTTAACGTTGTTTACCGTTTTTCCACTGTTTCAAATTAGCTGACAAGCTTAGACGATTCATGTGTGCCAAATGCACATTTCTAAAGCATTCTATATTGTTGATCATAATTTACTCTCGAACTAGCAAACGAAGCACGGTAATTTTGGAAGCCTATGCGAATTGATAAGTGATTATCTTAGCAACCGAAGATGGATGTTACTAGCGGTGTTTCACAAGGTTGAGTGCTTGGACCAATATTGTTCCCAGTCTATATGAACGATATACCAACAGCAAATGACAGTAGGATGGTTTTGTCCGCTGATGATACAAAATTATGGAGGCAACTCAGCAATGCTGATGATTGTATTTAGCTGCAAAACGATTTGAATGATTTGTACAAATGGTCATCCGAAAATAAGCTCCAATTAAATATGCAAAATTCGAAGATCTTAAGATCGGTCGTGAGCTTGGCTTTCCCTATCAATAAGAGCTCTGCAACAAAAACCTGGTGTACACCGAAGATTAAAATGACCTGGGTGTCTGGATTTGCGCTAGTTTGAAAAATGGTCTACAATACGAAGCCGTTTGCAAAAGCGCATCTTGGCTGCTAGGCCTGTAACGGCGTATGTTTTGACGTTTTTCCACGTGGTGTTTCCCTCTCATGATGAATACGTATATACACCCGATTCTAGACTATGCCGCACTAGCATGGACACCATGGCTCCGTAGAGACATCTTTCTTCTGGATCGCATATATAACAGAGCTTCTGAGCTTGTCATTGGTCTCGAAAATATGCCATTCGCCGGGCGACTCAGACGACTGGAA
The DNA here is from genome assembly GCA_013407085.1 of Atriophallophorus winterbourni. Taxonomy (NCBI): domain Eukaryota; kingdom Metazoa; phylum Platyhelminthes; class Trematoda; order Plagiorchiida; family Microphallidae; genus Atriophallophorus; species Atriophallophorus winterbourni. The sequence continues at coordinate 78,195 of JACCGJ010013535.1, forward strand.
ATGAGTACGCTTGCACAAAGAAGAATGCGAAGTGATCTTATCCTCGCATACTGTTTCCCACCACCTGGAATTATTTTCCACCTTCGAACTTCCAGCAGCAGTCATGGCCATGGTTGCAAGTTGAAAATACCACAATGCATACGGAACTGACGCGGTTATTTTCATTCGGTGCGCGTGTTTGCTTTGTTTGGAATTCCCTACCTGCCGATTTAGTAAGCTCAAAGAGTTTATCTATATTCTATATTCGTCTTTTTGGTTACAGTAAATCTTGAATCTTGAACCTTGAATCAAGAGATCCTTTCAACAGATAACACAGTAACATAAAACGAGAGGAAATGACTATGTCATGATTTTCTTTAAGCTGATGGTATTACTCGTGTTGTAATTAATCTGCAGGACTGATTAAACGCGCACTAAATTTGATGCTTCGTGTAGGTCATTGATGTTGTTGGCAGTGCCAATTTCGGAATAAATTACTTGATTTGGCTTCGGGTTTCACCTTAAGTTCGTATGTATCTGGAGCTATAAGGTGACCATTTTCGTGAGTCATTAGTGTATGCTTTGTGAGCTATTCACAGATTTTAATGGACTGTCTCTAATAAAATTAAGAGCCATTAAAAAGAAAGGGGTTGAAAATTGAATCTAATTGATGATACAATTTTCACCAAACAATATACTGCACATGTAAATTGATTTATGGAAAAATTCAATAAATAAAATTTTATGGAAAATAAATTGCATTAATTAGGCATATGAATTTCAGAAAAAGAGGGCTTCTATCTTATATAAGACATCATCTGTGATGTGATAGATATGCAAAACGAAACTGAATTTACAATAATAAATAGTACCCATTTTGGATTTATTGAAGCAATTTTATGTCTCGCTTTTTCAATGCACTTAGAGATATCCGACAAAATGTTAATGATCTGCACATTTAATTTGCCATTTCTGACAATCGCTATTTTTGAAAACCTATCGCTGGAATTTTATTTATTTAGAAGAAATTCATCTTAGTGTAAACAATCTCTATACACAAATTAATATTCGGCACCCCGATTAAATTGTAAAATGATTTGTGTACGGGCACAATATTATCTCTAAACTAGAGATTATGTTGCTAGTAAATGGCAGTCAAGTGATGCGCTCATCTAAACTATCACGTATTCAATACTACTCAATGTTAAATGTATCATTTCTAAAATCGACCCTTAAAATTAAACGTGATTTGAAATAGTTGAAGGAATTTTTCACTTGATCAGCATGTGCTTTTCATGATTTGAAGCGAGGCTACTGAAAAGTAAACTGCTTTGATTCACACACGCTCACACGCTGGGTGATGCGTACACATATATATATATATATAAATTGTGTGAAATACGCAGAGCAAAACTAGTCAAAATTCGATACGACTCAAACAATCATGGGTGAACTGAAAGCGGTAATCAATAATTCCGACATGCCGGACGAAATCCAAATAGATGCTGTGCACACCGCTGCAGATGCATTGGAAAAATTCCAACTGGAAAAAGATATTGCGGCTCATGTGAAGAAGGAATTTGATCGAAAGTATCAGCCGACGTGGCACTGTATTGTTGGAAAGAATTTCGGCAGGTAGGTATCCCAAAATATTGCATTAAGTTTTGGATAATTTTGACAAGGAAATTTCACTTCACTTCGGTTTTTTTTATTTCAGCTACTTCACGCATGAAACACAAAATTATGTTTATTTCCATTTTCAAGATCGGGCATTCTTGCTGTTCAAGTCAGATTAATCGAAAGACGTTGGTCATACACTTCCTCTTTCCATGTCGTTTAAAAAATAAATTTTATTTGAATAGATTTTCTCAATCTTTCTAGCAAATATCTTCACTGCCGGAATGCGATCGATAATTTATCTATTTTCATTGAGTTAGTTTTGATGCAATAAATAATAGTTGGGCAAATGGGGATAAAAGTATAAGTTTTAAACTGGTTCTAATGATAGGATATTTAACGATGCAAACGTTGATTTTGATAAACAAAATTAGCGACTTTCAGCGGAGCAATTGTGCGATTCAAGATTCGAGATTTTGGGTTGAAAAAGCAATTAACTTTACAATAACCACAAGGTGGAAATATAGGTACAAATGTATATATATATATATATAAGTATAAATAAAATCAAAATCAATGGGATGATGATAGCTTATTAATAGTTTGGCGCAAAATTCGGATTAGCTCTCATATAATCGTCAAGTTTTGATTTGAATATAGATAAGCTGTTTGAGCTTACCAAATCGGAAGGTAGGGAATTCCAAGCAAAGCACACACGTACCGAATAAAAATACCTGCGGCAGTTCCATTTGGAATGTGGTATTTCCAATTTGCAACCATGGCCACGGACGTTGCTGGTGTTCGAAGGTGGAATAATATATCCAGGGAGTGGGAAACAGTAGTGAGTATTTTTTATGCGATGATGAGATCACCCCGCATTCTCCTTTGTGCAAGTGTCCTCATTTCCAGTCGTCTGAGTCGCCGGGCGAATGGCATAATTTCGAGACCAATGACAAGATTAGAAGCTCTCCGGTATATGCAATCCAGGAGGAAGATGTCTTTTTGGAGCCATGGTGTCCAGGCTTGTGTGGCATAGTCTAGAACCGGGTGTATATATGTATTCATCATGAGAGGAAAACATCCCGGGGAAAAACGTCCAAATGTCCGCCGTAACATGCCGAGCTGCCGAGACGCGGTTTGTAAACGGTTTCGCATTGTAGACCATTTTTTAAACTGCCGCAAATCCAGACACCGTGGTCCTCTTTTTCTTCGGTGTACTCCAGGTTTATGTCACCGAGCTTGTATGGATAGAAAAAGCCACGGTCACGACCAATCTGAATTTTCTTCGACTTTTGTATATTCAATGACAGTTTATTCTCAGATGACCAGTTGTACAAAGCACTCAAATCGTTTTGCAGCAAGATACAATCGTCAGCATTTCTGATTTGCCTCCATACTTTTATATCGTCAGCAAACAAAACCATCTTAATATCATTTAGTAGTGGTAAATCGTTCATATAGACTAGAAACAGTATTGGTTCGAACACTGAGCCTTGTGAAACTCCGCTAGTGACATCGATGTTCTTCAATAATAGGCCGTCCGCACGAACTCGGGTGTTTCTGTTGCTGAGGTAATCTCTTAACAATTCGTATAATCTTCCAACACCACCGTGTTTCTTCAGCTTGTACAAGTGTAAATTGTGATCAACTCTGTCGAGCGCTTTAGAAATGTCCAGGTAGCACGCAGGAATACAGACCCCCGCATCTAAAATCCTCGTCCAATCGTCTAAGCTTGTCAGCAAATTTGTTAGACAAGAGTGATTTCTACGAAATCCATGCCGAAAGTTGATTCGTTTCCAGATGTCGCAGGAATTCTGCGTTTATTATTCGCTCAAAAACTTTTGATACCGAAGACAGCAAGGTCACCGGCTTGTAATTTTTAACATCAGAATGGCAACCACCTTTGTGAATGGGTACTATTTGTCCCAGTTTCCAGTCTTCTGGCATTACGCCAGGTTGGATCGAATTATTAATCATGCAAGATAGAGTTTCAGGTAGCTGCTCATGACAGGTTTTGAGCAGCTTTGGAGTTATATCGTCTGGTCCTAGAGATTTCTTTACGCTTAATTTTCGTAAGCGCTGCGCTACCTCCATCGGAGTAATTAATACTTCACTCAAGGTCGGTCGGTGAAGTCGAACGATTGGTTTCTGATCAGGCTCCGTGGATTTCGGCGCAAAAACGCCAGCATAGAAGTCTGCTAACAGGTCAGCGGTCTGATTCATGGATTCTGTGAAGCCGGACGAAGTTTTTGGGGAGAAGACTCCTGGTTTAATATTCATTTGTCGTTTACAAGTCTATACAAGAGCTTCGGATTCTGGTGCATCTGAGAAATCAATTGCGATTGGAACGCTTGTTTATCATCTCGAATTAAGCTGATAACTTTGTTTCGCAGTCGTGTAAATTTTGCCCAAGAATCAGCTGTGTTGGTAGCCTTGTGAAACTCCCTTGCTACTGCCCTTTGTTTCATCCAATTTTTAGTCCTGCGTCGTAAAGAAAATTTATTACGTTGAAACGTTTTCTTCAAAACAAACATTGAATGTTCTCCTAATATAGATTTTAGGTGCTGAAAGAAAGATCGCCAATAAATATTCAAATCGGAGTAATCCAGTTGTGCGAAACCAGTGCTTTGTAACTCGGCACACAGAGCACGGTAGTTCACCCTTCTGACGCATTTTGTCCCCTCACTGTTGCGCCTAGCGCTACAAACGTACTCGAATTCTAGGACAACGTGATCGCTTCGTCCGATCGGCGGTTTATAAACGACATTCTCAACAGTTGTGGGATCTGATGTAAGTATAAGGTTCAAGGTAGACGGCTGGTCTGATCATCTCATACGAGTAAATCCAAAAACGTGGTTTTAAAGGGGTGCGTAATCCAAAACGAATCTAAGTTCATTTTCAAGTGTCTCTGGTGGATGATCATTCCGTCTATAGAGCTGGGGACAGTTAAAATCCCCATTATTTATATTTTAGTATGGTACCGCGTTCTTACATAGCGCAATGCATTGATCAGTTTATTGTTCAGGTCGAAAGTTGCTGTTAGGAAGAAATTTGTATGCAATCGCTTCAAGCAGTTCTAGGGAAACCTATCACTTCAGATACAAAAGCTTCGTCAGACCAAGATTGATAGTCAAGACCACGAGCATGAAAGGATCTAACCTATTTCACACAATTTTCTTTCCATTATTAATGCCCGGTCGGTTGCAAACATATTCCAATTAATTTCTGTTTCGCTAAGAGAATAAATAAATTTTATGCATAAAGTCTTCTCTGTTCTCTCAAAAATCTGGGGCAGATATTTCAAAACAGATCCGGGCGGAATTCTTATTTCGTGGAAGCTTGCTGCAGTTGTGACACAAAATCGGCGAAAGCTTGATCTCAATTAGGTATGCGATGGTGTAAAATATAACGAGCAAAACAAAAAGTGGAAAGCAAAATTTTGCATTTTAAACAGATAGGGAGGTGAATTTCATAAAAAAATAAATCTGGTTCAATAAGATTGTGATTAGTTTTTGTCACTTCGTTAAAAATACAATGTTCCCACTGTAAATTATTCAAAACTCAAAATTCACACATTTTAATGACAGAGAAACTAATTAACTAAAATAAATATTAACACATTTGGCTACTAAATACATGGTTATAAACATAATATTGAATGATATCTGTTTGAAGGAAAATGTGTATTACAAGGGCTCGTCATTTCGAAGGGGATTCCATTTATAATTTGAATATAAGATCATTCCTTTTACACGATGGAAACGATTCACATTCAGTTCTCTTGGATTACAAAGGTATGTATTGCCGAGAAAGTGACCTGCTCTGCAGGACGAAGTTTATTGTATTTTTTATCTGTATGCCGATCCAGATGAGTTCACATATCACATAGGTTCGCATGTCATTGAAAATTGCAGGGAAAATAAGTTTTGTGTGTCTGGATATCCTCTAGTATAAAAACATCAATTCAAACTAACAGTGCCCTTAAAAATGCAACACGTGTTCTAAATCTACTCAAACGGGTATTTGGAAAACTTTCGCCCAAGATATTCCCAAAGATCATAAATACATTCTTGAGACCAGTCATCGAATACGGTGTGCAGTCATGGTCTCCGTGGCTCAAGAGGGATGTGGAATTTACGCAGCGAATCAACCACCGCTCAACAAAACTAATTATCAGCATCCGGAAACCCATATAAAGAAATGATAGCTCAACTGAATCTGTTCGACTTTCCCTATCAACGAATCAGAGGAGAACTTATCTAACTTTACAAAACATTCGTTACCCCGAACCATCCCTCACAGGATTAATTTACACGAAAGGAAACGAGAAATTATCGGACCCATGAATATGTGCTGGTGGTACCCCATTCCCGCCTGAATCGTAGAAGTTATTTTTACTCTGTCAGTGTCTGTTTTACTTGGAACAGTTTATTTTCAACCGATGCTCACGCCACTAACTTGCATGACTTTAAAACGAAATTAGACGAATTTTTATTGCATTATTCTTTTCCAGAACATTTATATAATGTGTTATCTATTTCCTTATATTTTTTATACACTTAAATTTTAATTTTTGCTATCCTATGGTTGTTGGTAAGCATGTTGCTTTTTAGACCACTAAAACCTTGAATTAACTTGAATTAGCTTGGACCAGCACGAAACCAGTCGTGGAGTGTGTGTGCTTGAAATTCATGCAAATACAGAATTTACATTTATTTATCCACTGAGTATCAAATCGTTTAATATTAAACCATTAGGCTAATTTCTATTCAAGTAATTTTATCATTAGTTTTGTATGTCTGAACGTTGCAGCCAGTATGTTGAATTCTGTGTAAAGTATGTACTAGACGTTACAACATGGAAGCTACTTGGCCTTTAATGTTCTGACGCAATCACATCCGGCAACCATCACTCGCAATAACACTTGTACAGCTTTATTCTCATTAAATTATTGATAGGCAAAAACGCAAGAAAAATAATATCCACTAAGTGTAAGTTCGAGGATTCACATGTATATTTGACTTCAGTAGATTATGTGCTTAAAGAGTTTATTTCGGCTTGTCGCTTAAAAGCAATCGATAAACTCTGAGTCGATGGATACTAATTGTGTAAAATCATTTCCTCTAAATTTTAAACGGTTACGTATTTAAAGGTTTAACAAATTGAATAACGAGGCTTTAGCGAATTTGTTTCAATTCTCAGAATTATTCACATGATTACAACGTGCTTGTAGTCAATTTCTGATATATTCCAAATGAAAGCACGTGGTAAAATATGTGTCACAAAAATGCACATATTTAAACTATCAAGTCAAATATTTACTCGCTATTCTGCTTTTCCATTAAAAGTTAAAGATTTCAAGCAATGGATGTGAAGAATTCAGTGGTACAGAATGCGGATATGAGCAAGGATATGATGGAAAAAGCGATAAATGCGGCCGAGTATGCAACAAAGCAATTTGACGAGCCCAATGATATGGCCTCACATTTGAAGAAGGAATTCGACAAAAGATACGGACGCGCGTGGCATTGTATCGTCGGCGAGAATTTCGGAAGGTTCGTATTATGTGTTTCGACAATAATTTGCGGTTTTGTAATGCCAGATCATATTGAACATTTTCCCATCATTTTTCAGCAATGTTCTACACGAGGAGCGAGGCTTCATTAACTTTTTATTCGGGCGTCGCATGTTTTTCTTATTCAAATGTGGTAGTGATCAAGCTGTCCCGAGTTGATTCGGATACACTCCACTCTGGTCGTTGAATTGACCTTTCCATTTCAATATGTTTGGTTAATGACAAAGTTTTCTTTACGCCAAGAGTAATAATATATCATGACCTAAAAGGGGTTTATACGATCACGTTTTTGAAGCATGAGTATATTATATTTTGAAGTTTGCAACGAATCGGTTATAGCAAGTTTTGGTAATGTTTCGCTTCTAAAAACAGAAGCTTCGTCAGACCATGGGTGTCGATACATGGCGCACTTTAAAGAGGTAGCTCTGGGAAACGAAGCTTTCAACCAAAGTTATGTTGGCACTATGTCGACGATACATTCGTCGTCATAAAGCGCAACAGACTAGAAGCATTTCATAGTATCTAAATAATTTGAATCCCAAAATCCAGGTCACAAAAAAACGAGTTTACGGAAGGGACACTCTCTTTCTCGGACTGTCTCGTGCAAAAAGACAACGGCAAAATAAAATCGGCGCAATATCATAAGTCAATCGTTAAGGATGGCATTCAAAGATTCACATCTGTGCAACCTAAGAGGGTTTCTCAGTCAGTATCAAAATATCTATTCTACAAGTTTGACCGCCTCTGCAGCGATGATGTCGATAAGAGACAAGCTCATCAAGAAGTCTGTCGTCGACTTGCAAATCATGGTTATCTCAAGAGTTTAATTAGGAGCCAATTGTACCGATTTCAACATCCGCAACAAAAAAGTTCGGCGTGCTACGGTATTTCTACCGTATGTCAAAAGCGCCTCCGTCGGAACCTGAATTAGGCCTGCCGGTTGAGAGATGCGCGTTTGGTCGACTGGTCGATTTAGCCAGGGTGAACGGAACAGTGACCGTAATAGACGGCGAGGATTATCATCTCCTCAAGATCAGTCGAGCCTCCGTGGTGCGACAATAGCAAGAAGTGAATCAATTGACACTAGCAATATTCGTTATTGAAGGCGTCTCCGAGACGATTGTCGGTGTTGATATTTTAAACCGATTAAAAGCTATTATCAGTATCAACGAAGGATCGTTGCAATTCGATGCTGAGCAGCTACAGGTTAAAACTTCATACCAGGCAGGCATGGCAAGCGTGGGAACAGTTGAAAAGCTGCATGTGCCAGATTGCAATATTAGAAGCGTGTGACAAAGTTTGGAGAAATTCTCGGATACGTTCTTGACTTCAGATGATGATGGGTATTGAGAGTGGATAAAACAGCAAGGATGAACATACTTTCGAACTATATACCGACGTATTCCGCTGAAATTGGTGGGAGATTTAGAAAAAGAAGTGGACCAAATGAAAAAGAAAGGTATCATAAATGAATTCCAAGAGCCCGGATTGTTCACCCGTGTTGATGGTTAAGAAAGCCGACGAGAGCTACCGTTTCTGTATCGAATTCCGAGAATTGAATCAAATAAAAGTCAGAGACGCACTTCTCACACCACACACGGACGAAATATTCACGCAATTGCGCAAGGCGCAAATGCTTTCATTGGTCAATTTAATGTCCGGATATTGGCAGATGCCGATGGCAAATGAGAATCGCTATAAAATCGCATTTTATGTAAATCGACAGCAATACGAATGTATCCGAATGCATTTTGGTCTCTGTGATGCCGCAGCAACGTTTCGGAGACTATTGCTTGATGTATTGAGCTGCATCACAAATCTAGTTCTCTATGGAGACGACATCGTCTTATTCCCGGACACAAATGATCATCACCGAGAACAGCTGGAAGTGTTTTTAAAGGATGATCTCTGATTCTGGGCTGAATTTGAACAGCACGAAATGCAATCAATCGAAACGCGAAATATTACGAGTTCTCAATTGTCGCCATCGAACTTATCGGCGCTTCATGCTTTTCTGTTGTGTCAGAGGGTGCAGTTCTGCATATCATTCGAGAGCACATGATTAGCGCTCATCGCGAATGGACTTCGCACATTCACAATTGCAATTTTGCTATTTTTTTCTAAAGCGCGCTTTATTCAGTGCCTTAACCTACAGAATTAACCACAAATATTAAATAAACGACTGAAATGCGGGATACATTAGAACCAGAATTTCAACATTATTGGTCTTGGTTAATCGAGAATTCTTCGACTTACATCAAACCTATCCCCAAATCCAACAAATTGATGGTGTAGCTCAAATGCAGTGCTAACTGGATGCATTTAATTGGGTGGTTGCAGCGTTGAGGCGAATTTGAGATGCGAAAAGTGAAAACGGGTTTAAACCTAATAACTTCCTATTATAAGTTAAGACAATCTTTTAAATTAAACCACCAACTAATTAAAAGATTCAAAACTATTTTTTATCTTTGCAAACTCAAATGCCTTTTCACGCTAACAAAACCAGTCTTCTGCAAATTCGCACCGTTCACTTTAATAGAAATGCATCGTTTTATGTTCGAGGGAATAATTAAAATAATCGCATGTATTTCTCAGTTTTCAAATTGATTTAGCGAATGGAATGTTATTAACGCCCTGAAAAAATTTACCTGCATAGTACGATGTGAGTGCCCGGAGTAACAAAACCATTTGAATTTGCGACATTTGACGCACTGTATATAGGAGGAGAATATTTTGATGGTATAGAATCAACCAGTCATGTGAACGCTCGCGAAACGCCACGTAGGTTGATAGATCGGGGATAAATTCTGAATCGAAAGCGCAGTTTTGCACCAAATGGTGTTTGAAATTAATTTATTAAGCTACTTTCTATTGATAGTAGTAAAATTTAAACAAAAACAAGCAGCTAAGTGCTGTATCTGCTCCTCTTGGGCTTGCAGACGACGCTTTACACAATGCCTCAAAAATATGCCGTCAACAGCAAGCTCTTGCTAATTCGTGGGGTCAATGCATAGAGCTTACATATCTCTTTTGCGACCGTCTTTTCATATCAAGTGCGGTCTGCCAATTGTCGCATTCCTGATTTCAAGACACCATAGAATAGATATTTGGGAATACGACAATTTTCGATTCAGCTTTCAATCGTGCATTGTGTGGATGGTCCAGGTTTCATCACCGTACAGATTAGAATTCAGTACGCGTGCGCTGTATTCCATCGTCTTTGTCCTAACAATCATACTTCGTCTGCCCCGAACACGAGAGTTCAATCAAAACAATAGATGACAGATTATCAGGTAACCCTCATATCAATTTAGGTGTCTAGCGAAAGGTTATTCGCAATGATTGAACTGCGATGTGTGAAATGATGTACTGGATCAAGCTTACTGTTTTTGATAGTGACGATTGGTTGGAATACTATCCATGGACCAAAGACTTTGATCTAGCTCAAACTGATTGTTAAACAAAAGTCTGCATGTCGATGTGAAACCGTCCATTAGTGGCTGGATGTGTTCTTAGGAGTGAGCAATAACTGTTGCATCATTAGCAAACAGCAGGTCACAGACAAGCATATCCGTACCTTGTTTTTTTGCTCTCAACCGCTTTATGTTGAAAAGCTTGCCGTTAGTTCGCGTGAGTAGGTAAATGCCTTGTGAACTGTTTCTAAAAGCGTGTTTCAGAAGCAGAGAAAAGAAAATCTCGAACACCGTATGATCAAAAAACACCATTGTCTGACGCTTTGGCGAATGTCAAATGCTTCTGAACTGTAACTAGTAAATTGACCGAGTCCTTTAGGCCAGATTGAAACCAAATAACGAGTTTGATCAGACTTGGGGGCAGCCTGCCAGATCGAGTATTGTGAAAAGTCCCCCCAGCTGGCGTAGTCAAATGCCTTCCTTAAATCGATGAAAACTGCGTATAATTGCATACGCTTTTCCCGAAATGTTTCTAGAAGTTTTCCCAGGGAGATGATTATGTCAACGGTTTACGTTCCCCTGTTGAGATTCGGAGTAATCTCATATCAGCTAAAACTTGTAACCGAATCTCCTAGACTTAAGCAAAGAATATGCCTACACCATTCTGAATGAAAACTCTTTTATAATTGTTGCAGTCGCCTTCATCACACTCATTCTTAAATACCGTGTAGATCTTCTTTTATAAAATCCCCCTGCTAGCTAGTTTAGATGATTGAATCACATTTTTGCAATTTAATTTAGGAACTTGGATAATTTTGGGTTTAAACATCCATCAAAGGTAGAAACGATCAGATATGCAGACATAGAGTTACTCACATTCAATATTATATAATTCTTAACGAGGTTGGCGTTAATAAACTTTATGTGCCTGGTGACAGTTGGGAATATTTAAATTACAAACAAATCTAGCTCATGGGATCATTCCGAAGTAGAATTGGGCTTTGTGTTCGACTTATCTGTCCTATTCACCGTAGACGTTTTTTCGAACAAAATCAAGTTCTTGATTATAACATTTACACTTTCAAAGATGCAAATCACAACGATTGTACCGAATTTACCTTTATTTTTCTACTGTTCATCGAAGCTTTCATTTTTGTTTGCCACTTTCGGTCGATGTCGACCATGGATCTACTTCACGAACGCGTGATGGTTTCATGCGCCGCATCTTTCTGAATAACGGAACAGTCTGATTCGAAAGTGACAATTTCTACGGCAAAGCGCGCAGAGATAGACAGTACCAAGTGTATCGTTGTCAGCCGTTTCCCGCGGGGTGACC